>JAEQBH010008961.1:0-182050 GCA_016808115.1 Tetrastigma voinierianum
TGCATGTCCATGTTGATGTTGAAATATTTGGAAGTGGAGTTATTAAACTAGTAGAATGTAATGGATGAAATTAAGCTATATTTCCTTAATATAATATTGGTATAATGCTACAGAAATGGGTGGCTGGAAGTGCATTAATAACATAAATTAAATCATTAAATCGTGTGATGGGTTCAAAGTCCAAATGTTTCCCTCAATTGGCTACGGATATCATGGCTCCCCAGCTTTTTTGTCTAGGCAATCCCAGTGCACTTAGGAAGCTGAGCCTAGGCACTAGAAGTCCTCGATAGGATTCGTATAGGTTCAAAGGAATTAAAAGCCTATAGGCACAACGGTTGGCTAGTGGTTTTTTAAATGGATTTGTGTGTGATTTTCTAGAGTTGTCTTACAATTTCAAATACTTCTAGTCTGCATGAACCCGTGACTATAGATCTATGGCTTTACCTTCCCACACAATAATGGGCCATTCTAAATGAGGAGTAAGCCACTTTAGACACATGTTCACGAAGAAGCCTTCTTGAGCTCGGCCATTCACGATGTTACAGCCACGCCAAGACAATGGGAACCTTGAAACAAAGAGGAACCGGAGAAGCGGATAACAAAATGTAATAAGATCCTTGGTACTTCATCTATAGGTTCAAATGGATAGAAAAGCTATAAATAGATCCAAATAAGAGAATGAGGAAACAATCGCCTCTAGATAACCATAACAAGCATACAAACAAGTTTGTAATTTCAAATCCTTACTCGAATGATAAAAGACACTCACTACGACATGTATAGGGATGAACCAGGAATTGTTGGCGTGATTTATGCAATTAGCCAATTAGGGAAATCGTATATTTAGGAAATCCCTTCACTCAAGGGTACAACATGATTATAGCCATAAATATTGTTTTGACTTAGAGTAACTTCCTAAAATAATTTTTCTTTTATCTACATATATTGTACTCTATTTTATGGAATGAAACGAGAGAAGAAAGGTATATGTTTGACATCTTCTTCTCGAACTAAATCTTGGGCTCCTGATTTACTACAAGACGCCGGTCAATATTTTGCTTGGTCTCCATGGCCGGCTCCACGGGAAAAACATTCTTGATAATTTAACATAAAAATAGCGGAGGTCTTGTCAAGGTCATGCCTCTCCTTCTCCGTCATTGATTCCCAGAGTAGTTTGTCCATCAAGTTAGTGGCTCCAACTGGATTATAGTCCCAAGTTTGTTGAGATGTTTATCTCAGGAAAAGACAAACTGGGATACATTATTGGGGCTACCCCCAGCTAAACGGACCCCTCCTTTCGGATGGCGTACTTGAGGGTGCTGGTGAAAGGTGGCGATCCAACTCCATGGACCGTTGCATTCCTTGGTTGCTTAGACTTTATTCGCTACCCAGCTGGCTAAGCGGGTACTGTCGGATTACATTTGCTGCACCCCTTTGATCGGCCCAGTACCTCGCGCGTGCTCAGGCTGGACGTCGTGTATCTCGGAGTGCAGAGCTCATGTGAGCGAGGATCTATAGAAAAATATTATAGCACGATCTCTACGGGGTTTGTGGCGGGAGATCGATTTTTAAACCGAATCGATGAAATATGAAATTGACATACAAAGCTACAACTCCATGTTACAAGAGGAAGCGAGTATATATTTTCTCGACCAGTTCATGATGGTGGATCTTGTTAGGCGATGTTCTTAAATGCGAAACCTTTCCCTTGATTGGGCGGAGGCATATGCTCCGTTCGAGAAGGAAGATCTCGACGATCCTATGATGATATACGGAGTAGTAGTAACTAGTGTAGTGCTGTTACCATGGCCACAAAGAAGTGAGGATAAGCGGTCACAAACTTTACTAAGAGTGGGTCTTCCTCCTGATCCAGGTCATTTGATGAATAAGTGCACTCATTGTAGAGTACAAAACATACGAGAGACTTGTTTAAAGTACACATGGCTACCCGGAATGGTAGCGTATGAATTATTAAGTCTTACCAGTGAGGCGTGGGTCAATGATGTAGCGGTGGCCACGGCTGAATCTCAACTGTGCACCGTTATTCCGATTGGCGAACCATACATGTCTCGACCCCGAATCAAGGTAATTGTGGTCAAGTTTTTTGCAGCTCCACTACTCAGAATGATGGTGCCTGGATTATCGACTCCGGAGCAACGGACCATATGACGGCTGACTTTGGAGAATGACTTCTCCGACCACGATCCACGGAGGACTTGCATTGCTAGTACCAATGGGGCAACCTACCAGTCTGAGGTACGGAACCGTGCCATTGTCCTTCTCTTTATTTAGCTCACACTTCTTATTCCATCTCTCTCAATAAGTTGATGTACATGAGTGAGTCACTAAGGCTTAATTGTGTTATCTGGAGTCTACTCTACTTTTTGTCTTCTTGGGATATTCACCGGAAAGAGGTGTGGGCATGAGTAGTATAAGAGGGACGTACTACTTAGATGATTTCAGCCCAGGCAAAGAACATCACACGCACCATGCAAACCCGATAGCCACGACGGCCAGTTGGGCACATGGCGCGCCGAAGTATTAGGGGCACCCACGTCCATTTGGCTATCTCCGACATCTATTCCCATCTTTATTTTCACGTATGCGCGAAATGGGGACTTTAAATGCTGATACATGTATCAAGGGCGTAGCGAGTCTCTTGGTTGGCCGAATAAGCTAATATTCCTTTTTGCATTGATACACTCCGATGTTAAGTTTGTCTAGATAACTACCCCCTCTCTGATCCAGATTGGTTTATAATTTTTGTCAGCGATTGTACTGAATGACGCTGGCTCTGTCGGCCTAAAAACCAAAGATGAAGTTTTCTGATACCAAGCATTTCATGCGCGATTGGACTCGATTACCTCTTCAAGATAGGTGATCTGATAATGGTGGGAATTCACCAGCAAGTGGAACTATTTCCCTTAGCATGGCCTCCTCCTCTTGAGACCTCGATCTCGAACACACGACAAAATGGTGATCGCGAGAGAGAATCGGCATATTCTGGAACATCCAGTGCTCTTCTCCTCGGTGCACATGTGCTGAGTTGCCATTGGGGGGATGTTGGCTCTGCGGGTGTACCTAATCAACATTATACCCAGCTAAAATTTTGCACTTCAAAGCCCCTTACCAAACCTCTCTACCCGCCTTATCCCTTCCTTCACTATTGATGCTTCCTCCCGGAATTTTGGTGTGTTGCTTTTATCCATCCTCACCGTGCTTGTGCAAACTAGACCCATGCTGTCCGGTGCTTATTTTTGGGCTATGGATTACAAAAAGTTTAAGGTGCTATGACCCCAATACCCACAGTTCCTATATCACCATGGATGTTACATTTCTTGAGTCCAAGATTTTACCCTTCACATGCCCGATTCTCCTCTTGACGCTCAAGTAAAGTATCAAATTAGTTGATAGTGGCTGACTGAGAGTAGAAGTTGAACGAATGGCACCCACAGTAGACCTGCCAGATTAGAGAAATGAAGGCCCATAAATAGAACCGAAAAATACAGTATCCTCAGTCCCCTCCTCCTCATTAGGCCCACCCCTCTTGAGAATGTCCCTGAGAGGTAGAGTACTCCCCTCTGCACTGTATGCACTAATATCTTGGATTCTTCTACTGTATGTTGCCTTTTAGACTGATAAGTGAAACCACCCGAGCAGATCTGACAGATAGAAGAAAATCCAAATGCCAGATTGCAAATTATGTTTCTACTCAAGGTCTGTCCGCTCAAGACTTTCTGCTCCAAGCACTCACTTCTCACCTTATATTCCCGATAATGTTGAGGAAGCGTTATATGATCCACAGTGGATGTAAACAATATAAGAAGAACTAGAAGCCTTAAGAAAAACAATACGGAGGTTGGGTCCACTACGAAAGGAGAAGGAAAAAAATGTCGGATGCAGATGGGTGTTCTCTAAAATACAAGGCTGATGGATCAATTGGCCGTCTGAGGCGAGGCTTGTGGCGAGAGGAGTTTACCGAACGCATGGCATGAGACTACTTAGAAACCTTCTCACCAAGCTAAGTGAATCACATTTAGGGTCTTACTATCTCTTGCAAAATGGTTGGGTGGCCACTACATCCTTAGCGTAAAGAATGCTTTCCTTCCGATAACCTTGGCGGGAGGTATACATGGAGGTTTCCGCCAGGATATAAAAGGGTCGATTGAGACCATGTTGTTTTATCTGGTGCATTGTATGGACTAAAACAGTCACCACGAGCATGGTTTGGGCGATTTAGTTCAAGCTATGAAACTATGGCTATCGCAGTAACTGGATCATACTCTTTCTTGAAACCTCGACAAAGCAAGGTGACATTAATAGTCTATGTGGATGATATGATAATTATGGGAGATGATCTTTGAGGGAAGTCTAGGGGATACAAGAACAATTTTCTGCTAGTTGAAATGAAGCATTTAGGAGGAGCTAAAGTATTTTCACAGGAATAGGGTAGTGAGGTCAAAGCGAATACTCCTCTCAGCGAGTATGTATTGGACTTATTATTAGGAAGTGGGATTACTAGAGTGTAAACCTATGGATCGCCAGTTATGCGGGCCCATAGGCTTGGGAATGTCGGGTTGATTACGGTAGATGGAGTGATCAAATCTGGTGAGAAGCTCATTTTACTTATCATGGTGTTGACATTGCTTACGCGTAAGTGGTAAGCCGATTTAGCCATAATCAAGTGAAGACCATGGGTTGCGTAATTGATTCTCCGCTATCTAAAAGTCATCCTGGGGAAAGGACTATTCTCTAGTACATATCTGAATCGTAGGTTACGAGATAAATGTTCGGACATCCTGGATGATCCACCTGTTCTTTCACGATAAATGGAGATGACTCGTTTCTATGGGATGAAATATCAAAGGTGAGTATGGCATTGTCCGGTAGCGGAAGTGGGAGTTTAGGAGGCATGGGAGAAAGGATTATGAGCTTCTTTGGCGAAATTTGCTAACAGTCGGTTTCCCCCTCGTTCTCAGTGATTGTGCAGTGATATATTTTGCCATTGACATATCCCAACCCAATTCCAACATGGCCGCACAAATGGGGTAGGCAGAGCATTTCATCAATGAGCATTTTGGAGAGATTATTCAATTCCTTTTATTCATCTGAAGAGATCGGTTGGCGATGCTGGCCCGATTTCGATAGAAACTTCAATGACTCCAACTGGACAAGTTAGGTGTTATAGATATCATATACCAGCGAAGTGTTGGGTGATTTACACGCGAATTAGCCAATTAGGAAGTATTATGTTGAAATCCCTAAAATTACAACATGATTATAGCCATAAATATTGTTTTGACTTAGAAGTAACTTCCTAAAATAATTTCTTTTATCTCTATATATTGTACTCTATTTTATGGAATGAACAAGAGAGAGGAAGAAAGGTATGTTTGACGGGAATATCAGACAACAAGCATATATAACAATATAAAAAATAAAAATAAAAAATAAAAATGAAGTCTGAGCATTTAGTGATCAGACTTGAAAAATGTTCTATATCTTTTTGCTCTTCTCCACTAAAGTGGCTGCAAATCCTCTCTCACTCCCTTGGAGCCCTCTTTATTTTGTTTTGGTTTTTTTCTTCACCCACCTTCCCGTGGCTCCTCTCCCTCAACTAATTCCCCCCTCCATCTTCGCATTGTGGGTCTCTGTTTCTCTCTCTCTATAGATGGCCCCCAAATAGCCCTCCCTTTCTCTTACTTCAAATAGGTTTTAAAAACAATGCCCTATCCAATGGTCCCAGAATCCAAGATTTCCCACGCTTAAAGCGTTAGGGTGACACATATTACCTTGACTTATCATTTACTATGCCAAGCTAGCATAATATAATAATTTTCACCATTTCAAGTTTACACATATATGTGGTTACATATATAAATTATATATAAGTCATGGTTCCTATTAAAACAATATATACAATGACATATATTACTTAATGTCAGCAAAATATGTCAATATAGGTCTTTCTTGTAATTGGAGTCGGTGAGGACTCGAGACATAGGTTTGGGCATGGCATTCAAGTGGGTTCAGCAGAGTGCTTGGTGGTTATTTCCTTGCATGTGCATAGTTGAAGTAACCCATGTAGGAAATTATATCTACTGGGCTTTGCTCACTCTGTCGAGGGATCACCATTTCAGGTACAGGGAGCGATCGGGAGCACTCATTAGAGGCTGTTTGAGAAAGCGGCTGTGGCTTTGATTTTGTATAACATGTATTAGAATTGTTATAATTTTAATATATGTTGAATTAAATGTCTTAAAACTCTTAGACAATGTAGTACTTATATTTTTATTGGGATATATTTGTTACGAGTATTATGCAGGGCCCAATTATTACCTCATTTTAATTGTATATATAGCCCGATGTGGTCATAGGACGATTTTGTTATTGGGAATGGAGTTTGTACCTTGGTAGAGCTCCATGCAAAGGAGACTACGCCCGATTTTCATAATTAGTGTCGGGTCACCCACGACATCACGATTCCATGACTTAATGGGTTATCACTTGGACTACAGTTTTGCAGGAAGAAATCACAAGTCAATTTATAAATTTCCTTTTATAGTATAAATAGATAAATAAAACCACCAATGAGACTGATTAGCTAAGTGGTTAAAGGGATGATAGGCGCGCCAGGGTGGGAGGTAACTAGGTTGCAAGTCCCAATAAGGACAAAATTGTGTACTTAAAAATAGATGTAAACCCCATGATGCCAAGTACTTATGTTATCATTTCACTTCCTTAAAGAATCCCATTTAAGTAATTTTATTATTTTATGTGATGTGGAATGTCATTTTAAATTTGTTCACATATAAACATTTAATTGAACAAAAATACATGAAGCATGAAATAGAAAATTTTGAAAAATGTTTTATTGGTTTCAAAATAGATAAATTACAAAAATAGAAAAATAAAAAGTTTAGACACTTGATTAAATAAAAATAAGTGAGACATCAAAATAGAAAAATCAAAAGTTTAGATGTTTGATTGGAACAAAATAAAATTGAGACATCAAAATAGAAAAAATGGAAAAGTTGGTGATACTATTTATGTAATTAGCCTAACTATAAAGATTTGGATGGAAAGAATCAAAATCAAGAATATTATCTATATATATCTAGATATATTTCTTGTTTTTTCTACTAATAATTAAAGATATATATAATATATTTCTTATTCTAGTCGTTCTCCAGCGCAGTCTCAAAATATTGTTAGGCAAAACCTATTTAACTTTCCCAACGTGAAGAAATTTGGATGTTGCCAAGGCTAGTAAATTTTAGTTAGCAACTTTACTTTTAGTGTAGTTTAGAAGTTTGTTGCATATCTCATGCATAAACCACATACATTATAATGTACATAAAGTAGCTTATGTAAATTCTCCATTGACAAGATTAACTAAGCTTTCTTCATTTTAATAAGGGCTAAATACTCATATTTCTTCCATATATTGATGTGAATATTTTGATTCAAAAAATAAACAACAATTTTTTAAAATCTCTGTAGGACCATAGCCTGACTAGTTATAATACTAAAGTAACGTATAACATCTTGTATTGTCAAATTTGATACTATATACTGTAGAATGTAAAAACTAAATTAAACTCCTATAAATCTCAAAAATATGAGTCTCTTGAAAAAAAGATTCTACCATTATTTCACCTATATAAACCTATATTTCACCCATCTCTTGAAAAAAAAAAGAAGATTAAGAGTCTATTTGGTTGTATTTAAAACAGCTTTCTGGTTTTGAGGAATGAAGTGCTTTGAAATATTCTTAACACTATTTACCATTATTCCAAAAATAATAATAATTAAAATACAGTGAAAGTCAAAGTGTTTTTTACCTTTTTTTTTTTTAAATTAAAAAAAGAAAGTTTAGAAAAAAACTTTAAAATAAAATGAGAAAAATGATATTATTTATATTCTTTCTCACTACAGCAGATTTTCTTTTAAGTTCTTGAAAATTTTAATTAAGCAAATAGATTTCAAATAAAATTATAATGTACATAAGATAGTTTATATAAATTCTTCGACATCACTAGTAACGAAGTTTTGTATGACTAAATAATGATAAAATATTCCAATTACTTTGACCGATGAAAGATATGTTTGAATTAAAATCTAAACAACAAAGTTTATTTTACTTTTTATCCTGAAAATATAGGTTTAATTGCCATTGATAGGTTGAGATTTCGAAGATAATATCATTATATAATTAGTTTTGATGTTAAACATGGTAATTTAAAACTTACTATTATTAAATTAATATATCTTGAATCTAAAATTTTTTAATTAAATAAGAAATAAATTCTTATGAATCTCAAAAATATAGTTTGGGTAATGAGATGAAAGTTTTTTCACATATCTTTTTCGTTAAAGATTAAGAGTCTTTTTTTGGTTCATATGTTTAAAAAAATAATGTTTTCTCTCCAAAAATTTATTTTAAATATTCAAACTATTTTACCATTATTTTAAAGAATTAAAAAAGTGAAAGTTGAAGTTCTTTTTATGGATTTTTTAAAGAAAAACATAGAAAATAATTTTTTATTATTATTATTCGAATACAACATGGAAAATAATTTTATCATTCAAAACTAAATATTGCTTCTCAAAAATGTTGTTTAGTGGGTTTATATCTCTTTTTATCATTATTTTTTCTTTATTTTTAACACAAATTATTTGTAAAACTGATTATTAAATATCAGTTTTTCAAATTTTAAGTAACAAAGACGACTTACAATAAAATAAAATAAAAACTATACCCTCCAATAAAAAATATATTAATCACGAAATATTGATAACAATACCTTTACTTTTTTTTTTGAAGGGAAATAATAATAACTTTCCTAATCCACTTAACAAAGCAAAATATATAATACTATATGTCTATGTTTTTAAATATCATCAACAATAACTGGCCCAAACAGGGCTTTAAAAAAGGTAACTTTTTGCAAATGCCATCCTTTAGGTACACATTTAGAGCTGAGAATGTCAGCGATATTTCCACCCTTTGGATTATCATCTGCCGGAATACAACGCCAAAATCCAGGACAATGGTTGTTGCAACATCACTTTGCAACCACTGTGGCCTTGTTGCTGGCTAGAAAATGTATTTGTTGAAAAAAATTTTTGAATACTAATATTGAACTATACATGTAACATTAAATATATATTATTATGTAGTATCATATTTATTTGGAAAAACATATCATTTAAATATATATTTGATAACATCAACTCATGCAGATATGGTTATATTCTATTTGGAAGAATATATATTCCAGTAAATTTAAATCAACTATAAACATTCTGAAAGAAAAGTATTAGAAACTTAGAGTTGTTGAATTAGAATGTTTTATAATTTGCAATAGAAAAAAACATAAAGAGATCATATGTAGATGCAATTAATACGAAGATGAAAGATGTAGATGGAGTTAAACCCTAGGCATATCACAGAAAGCCATTATAAGGAGGAACGACACACACTTCACTTTGTTGGCCATTGTTAGGCTAATTATTGTTTAAGTTGGGTTTCAAGATTTTGAAAAGCATATAAATAGAACACCGAATGACTAAATTGGAAGAATATTAATTCATATATACTATACTGCCTTCGGCCAATATTATTAAATCTAAAACATCTTTTAAATAAATAAAGGGAACTTTCCCTTATAAAGAATTAAGGTATGTGAATTAAAGTCAATTCTGAAACTGAAGAAGAAGAATAATAATAGTTTCCATGTATTTCAAGTTATATAGTCCTTCCATTACAAAAAGATATCAATGATTTTTTTTTTTTTAATACTGATAGAATCCAAGATCCTGCCAATTTTATGGTTATCTCTGCATTGCTAAATCTATGCTTGACCTGACCTTATTTTGCTTTTGCATCATTAAATAAATCAATCCTTCTCATCTGTGAGAAAATTCTGATTTTATAAAATTTGTAGGAAATTATAAAAAAATAACGAGAAGAAAATTAAAAAGTAAAAAAGAAAAAAAAGAAAAAAATAATCTGAGTGTGAAAGAAAAATTTACTTTCAACAATAAGTAAAGAAAAAAAACTATCCTTATTTTATATTTTTTTTCCCTTTCCGCATTTTAATAAATTTCCTTATTTCATATTATATAAGTTTATAAGAATATAAAAATGAATATGACCGGGGAATCAAATATTCTATAGTTGTAACTTCTCCTTTCCTATCATCTCTTTCCTTGTTATTTTGTAGGAAGTAATTAGGAAAATATTATAATATTTTTCTTATCATTTTCCTTTATATTTTCTTTTCTTTGTTTTTTTCTATATCATCAGGAAAATAATTTCCCATGGTATTTTTTTCCTTTTTCTAGCATTTTCTTAAAAATAATTAGGAAAATTTTTTAATTCTCAAATTTTGAGACAAAATTTTCTATTTAGAAAAAAAAATTATCTTCTCAATGTTAAACCAAACATGGCAAAATTTATATTGGAATGTTAAACCTAATTTTTCTCAAAAATTTTAACATTTTGGAATGAAATCTGATTGTCTTTTCTCAAGTTAAATTTATTGATTTAACAATACAATCATATAAACATAGGAATCAAAAGTATTAAAAACTCTAGAGGATGATACGACATCCAAGTTAATATAAAAATGATCTGATTCAAGGCTACATTTTGATAATAAAAATACCTATAATATTTAAGATTTATTATCTGTTGAGACAAATAGGATTAGGATTTGATCTAATGACTCTGTCGGATCAAACTTTGTCATTTGAATTGCCAACATGAGAAGAGCCATGAATTCGCGAAAGTATCACAACTATCACAGTAGATTGGCGATAAAGCATTGCTCTGATAGATTAGATGACAAAACAGTAGCATGCAAGCGGGTCAACGACAAAAACATGAAAAACAAAGGAAACACAAAAGAAAAAATAAGCGAGCAGATGCACTTTTGCTGTAAATTTGGATAGAGATGGGATATTTTAGGTATTCCATGCCAACATGCTATAATAATGCTTTACAGGTGCGATGAACGGTGGACCAAATTTCTAGTTTCTATCACATTGATATGTATAGGAGGCGCCTTATCAGTTTAAGATAATGCCATTGAAACCAAAGGTTCTACAAAATGGATCAATAACCTCTAATTAGGCCACACTCACAGTGGAAAGAATGGAAGACCAAAGACAAAGAGAAGAAAGAGAAGGAGTGTGAGCAAAGACCTAAAAATTAGGAACAAAACAAGAGGATACATATTACATGCTCCATCACGCAAGCAACAAGGATGCAACCAAAGCCTTGAGTTGCTTAAAGGTTTTGTTATGTTTATCTCTTGAATTGATTTTTAATTATTAAAATCTTGTTATTTGGATATCTTTTGGTGTTTCAGAGGAAGAAACATCATAGTATGTATATCTCACATGATCAGCTCAAGCTCAGTGTGACCCTTACTCTCATGCCCCTCCCTACTCAAGAACCTGCCCTACTCCGCATTTCCTCATGGCCCTACCTTCTCACTTACCTGCCCTTCTCATACTGTTCCCCAGTCATGTCGCCCCTGCTCATGTCTCCCTCCTTGCATTCCCTATCTTGGCCTGCCTCTTCTCACATCCTGTCCCTTCTCCTTACCCCCTTCCCTTACTCATATCCACACCCCTACATACAAAATCAAGTTAGGCCATCAAAACTTCATATCACCTTGACAAAATCAAACAAGAGGCGATTAAATTCGATCTTGGTGGTATTGGTATTTTATTTGATGAAAGTATTGGTTCTATGTAGATATTATATAGAGATGGTGATTTATAACACACACATATTCATTTAACTTTATATCTCAAACACATTTATATATATATATATATATATATATATATATATATATATATATTAATGAAATGTAGAGTGACATAACCTCAACAATTGTTCATCAAGTGAGCCAAGAAGTACCAGATACAACCTCTTGGGTTGGAAATACACTAATGAAGCTCATAGATCCCAGAAGGCTCATAGAAGGAATAACTGAGTGCTAGTAGAAGAATAGTTGCACTAGAGTGATGAGTGGACCTGTTGAAGCATATCGACATGCCTTTTCTACCACTTGGTTTTTTGCAATGCACACGGAAGGCCACAAAAGCTCTATAACTTCAAGGCAATTTCCTGTGAAAGGGATCTTTGGGGAGTTAATTAGAGATCGTGGAGGAAACAAGCATGGAGTCACCCTCTGACTAAGTAATGAACATTATGTATTGGGTTTTGTCTATTGGTTTAGACTATTATTTTGGAGCTCACAACCATCTCCCATTTTTAAAGATTATGGTTTGAACAACTTGTCCTTAGTTTTATAAACATCACTACAGATGGTTTATAACAATTAGTTCAAACGTATGAAGTTAGAGCCCTTATGAGATGTTGGTAAATGCTTGCTTGAAGTGTTGATTTACTTCAATTCAATAGCTTAGATATCTTTTTCCAATTAATAGATTAAATTCAAGTGTTGATTTACTTATTTATAAGCATAATAGAACATAGCCAATTGAATAAAATACATCAACCTTCATTTGCATTGTGCTCTGATCACATAATTTCCAACTATCAATCCCTCATTGTTACATCCATTAAAATAGACAAAGGATAAAAAGACACAAAACAATGCACTACACTTTAGAAACAACTTTCATTCATTCAATAAGTTGAAATACATCAACCTTCATTGCATTATACAATCACAAAATTCCAGCTTTCATTCCATGATTGTTTACATCCACATTACAAATGAATATGGCGAAAGATAAACGAGACCACAAGCAATTGCACAGAACTTTAGAGCAAACTTATTTCATTTTGAATGATGTCTTCAAATCATTCAACTCTTTCTTCAATTGCAATATCTTATTGGTTCCTAACCAATCTTGGGCCATCAATGAATTATGTTGGTCAAAGTATTTCATCTAAATCATCTTCTTCACAATTTCTATCATTTTGTCCTTCATTTTCTGCTTTCCTTATCTTTGTTGGGCAGCTTCTTTCCCACCTTTGTTGGTTGATAACAACCTTTGTTCTTAGTGTCATCTCTGGATCCCAGCCACCAAAAACAAAAACAAAAAAGCGACATCTGACACCACTGACTAAGACAACCAACCTTAAATTAATCAATCTTTAGCAAATAAAGCAAATAACTTTTAATAAACATCTACTTACATATTAATTTGAGCATGGTGAATCTCCTCCTGGATTTGTCTCACTTCAAGCCATCAGTAATGAAGCTTTGAAACTTTGATGCAATCTGATGCCAGTTATGGCATTCATGACTCTGCTCCCGCGTCTGCCGTCTAGCGGGAACTTGAAGAAAGCAGTTCAAGCCGCCATAAATGGAAAAACCACCTTGAAAGTAGAGGTTGAAACAAAATAAGAGGAGAGAAGAATCGTGAAGCAAACCAGAGAGGGGTTGAAGAATCAGAAGTAAAACCCTAGGAGTTGCCTTTGGCACAGAAGGTTGTATTTTGGAAAAGATTAGTAGAGACCAATTAGAGCTTTTGATTTCCTCTAATTAGAAATATCTCAAATTTTGTGAATGTAATTAGGGCAAAAAATTGCAACATTAGCTACTTACCATGGCTAGTTCAGCAACTATAATGTCGTTTTAACACCCAAGAAAGTTCGTAGGCTAATTTGAGTTCTGGGCAAAAACATATACAGGACCTATTGTAGTTGCAAGATGTAAGTGGGATCCAGAGAGAGAAGAGCCTGAGGGTTTTGCAGCACACCCAAAGGAATACATGAGTTATTTGCAATAGTAACATCTTTCCTCAAAATAAAGAGTATAAAAAAGAAAGCATTTCCAACTGGATTTATAAAAATAAAAATAAAAAAATAAAAAACTATAATCGTAAAGGTCAAACTCATTTCCATATGAAAGATTTAGGAGCTTAGCACAATTATGACTGCCTCAAGTGAAGACAAAAGCTGAGCTCAATTTTTTACAAGGTTGAAGACACAAATCCTGTAATCCTTGCAGTGGGTCTCCCCATATCCCGTTGTGGGAGATGTCAATTTTACGCGTCTCCCCCATGAAACTCGCCTTCGACAAGTCGAGGCGAGTTTCGCGATATGTCGATTGTTCGCTGGTTTGCTGCATTGTAGAAACATCAAAGCCCGATCAGAGAAGTTGTTGCGAGAGATGATGGAGTGGCGGAAAAGGATTACAGCGTTGCCCCGAGGGCGGAATTTCTCGACTTGTTATGCCTTTGGGTGCGAAGACTCCGGTAAGGAGCCCGTTGAGTTGCCGGCTTAGGTTAATTCGATTATCTCCGGAAAAGTGGGTGGCGGGCTTTGTTGTGGACAGATCCTAGAACCAGAGCTTTTAGATCTGCAAGAAACGCAGGAACAGAGCTGAGAGGCTGTTCCAGATGAGATATGAAGGCTTACTAGGTTTGCCAATTTCCCGATGGCGAAAGCGGATTCTTCTAATCAGTCTGGAGGTATGTCAGATCCAGCTATGGCGTCAGGGATAGTGGCGAGTTGAGCGCTCGATTCCATTCTCCTATAGCAGCGATGCATTGATCTCATTTCTTCCCAGTACAGCGATGAAGAAGCGGGAAGAAAGAAGAAACTCATTACAGTGATGAAGAAAAGAAAGCTAATGAACACCAGAAGGAGAAATGAAAGCTTTTGGATCGTCTTCCCTTATTGGGAGGGATCTCATCTTCTATTGAAGGGCATATTTGATTACACCTCTTGTCTTATGGATGCTGGATACATTCATATATTCAGTGAGTAAAATATATAAGCTAGCTATGAGTGAAAGTAGAACTCATTTGTGGCTGTTGGAAAACTTATTTTTGTCACCTATCATAAAATAATAAAAATTAAAAAAATTAAGGACATGCTTTTCAGAAAACAAGTAGAACATGTTTGGTTCCTACTTTCTTTTGATTTGAAAAACACGAAAAACATAAAAAATATTAAATTCAAATAATAATAAGAGTTTTTGGAAAACACAAAAAATGTCTTCACGCTAGTATTTCAAAATTGTTCTTCAAAACAAGAATCTACCAAATGAGTCTAAGGGTATGTTTATTTACAATTTTGAAAACTATTTTATTCCTAAAAAACAAGGAAACAAAGAAAACATAAAAAAAAAACAATTGGATTCTTAGTTTTTTTTTTTTTTTGTTCTATAATATCTGAGGACACAAAAACACTTAGGGTAAAGAAAGAAACAGTTTGCAAAAGAACATCAAAATATTCTCTATTTTTCAATTGTTCCTCAAAAACAGTTTTTAAAAATATGAACAACCATGCCTTAATTTGTTTCTTATTTTTTTCTTATAATTTTTTTCAAATTTATAAATCAAATGATCAACCACTCTAAGGGTATTTTGGTCCCATAGTGGTTAAGCTATTTAGGGGATATCAGGAACTAATAATTCACCTCAAATTAAAATTGCTTATAGGATTGTTGTTTGATAAAGATAAATCACCTCTTAATAGTTGATTGGGGTAAAAAGCTCTTGATTGAAAAGCTATAAGTAGTACTTTGTTGATGATGAAAGGCTCTTAAAGTATTACATTTTCACTTATATACTTCTTTCCTTGTTTACCTATTCTTTTTAAGAAATTGGTTATATATTATTTTTTGAAATAAAATTTAGTTTATATCTTTTAAGAATTGGTTATATGGAAAAAGATTGATGGAAAAATTAATTTCATAATTTTTTATAATTAGCATTTTAGTTTAGTAATTATATTTGAATAATGTTTTATTCTTAACAATAAAAATATTAAAATCTTGTTGATAATAGAAAATTTATTTTCTATTTTCTATTTACTAATAAAAATTTTAGACTTTTTTTATTTACTTTTTTTATTTATGGAAAAAAAATTATCTAAGCATAGTAAATGATTAAGTATTCAAAAAAAGTTTAAAACAATAGACATACAAATTATGTTTTAAAATATATATATAAATATATTTAAAAATTTAAGTTTTCAAACAAACTTTTATTTTTATAACTATTTATGTTACCTAATTATTTTATAATTTTAAGATAATATTTTTATTCAATAACTTAAGTTTATCTTTGAAATTTTAAATAAAAATTTGTTTTAATTTATTTGTGATAATTATATAGATTCAAATTTTATTTTAAATTTGATATTAATTTTTTAATTCTAATTTTAGTTATTTAATATGATAAAATCATAACTCAAATAACTCTGAAACTTAAAAATGAATTTTTATGACTTAGTTATGAATATAGCCAATATAGAAATAAAGAAATAAAAAAGAGAAGAAAAATAAATCTTAATTAATTTATTTATCATAAATTGTATATTTAAAAATTTTGGATATGTGATTAGAATTTTTATTATACTTTAGTTTTATTAATTGTTTTAGTCTGATAGAAGAGACAGACGAAAGTTGCAAGTGGGTTATAGATACAAAAGAAATATTTTTTGGCTATAGGAGGTAGTCTTACGTTATTTTTACTCTGACAAAATTGATCCCTTGGTCTTTTCATGTGTTTATAGTTTTTAAAGTGGATTTGTTTGTGTGCTTATTTTCTTGTCTATTTCTCTTTACTCTCTCACTCAAAATCTTTGCAAAAAAAACAATAATAGGCTATCAATACTAGCTATCATGTTATAGATGTTCATTGTTTTTATATCTCTTTACATCTATCTACTAGATAAATTTACCTTCAATCCAATACATTTTATCATGATAATTTATAGTCATGACTAACAGAATAAACATGGGGTTGGATTCTTAATTAAGCCTTGGATTTGCTCAACATGGCGTGGTGGTGTCAGGGCAACCGGCCAGACATCCACCCACCGAGTTCTCAGCAAAAAAAAAAAAAGCCTCTGACTAAAATGTTTAGAATTATAGATTATCTTAAACATTTAATAATGAAAGCATCACTAACAAAACTTTCTTTAATTACTGTTATGAAAGAGACATCACATAAAAGTAAAGCCAAAACCCATATCGTTATTGAAAGCTGCTCAAAACACAATAATAATGGGTTCAAGCGTTTGCAAGAAGGTTGAAGGAGAGCCACAAAAAGACAGCGGTTGGAAGTAGAAGTGTTATCAAAGGTTGGGATCGATGCTTCTTCCACCTGATGGAATTTACATTTGGGTTATTAACCCATTAGTGGGCTTATATGTAACTATTATGTGTTGTGCATCGAATAATATTTTAAGCCTTTATTTTGTGATCCATCATTTTAATATTTCATAGGCTTTGTCTGACCAAGGTTAAGATGTAGTCCTCAATTATATACAGAGACATTTTGTTTTTCAGTTTTGTTGATGGGCCAGAAACGAGAAACAATAGAAAGTATTTGGTGAAGCATCTTCCCTAGCATAAATGGGGTCTTGATTCTAAATTCAACATTGGTTCCCTTCTTCTAATCACCGATCATTATTCAAGAGAAGAAGAAAGCGAGAAACTCTCTCTAGGATTGAATTCAACAATTTATGGAGGCTAAAACCAATTTTGTTGATTTAGGTTCACTCATCTCCAATGGATTCAGGTATGCTTTTAATTATAAATGTTCATAATTTGATTAGGCATTGTTGATCCTAGGGTTTGATCAGTTTTTACTTTGCAACAATTTCCCCGCACAACCTGTTGTAACTAACATTTAAATTCTGAAAAAGAGCTACTGCAGTCCGTTATGCTTGAAGATTCCCACAAATGCGGGAGATATCCGGATCCTACAGCGTATCCGCCATGAAACTACGCCTCTGAAAGTGACGAAGTTGTTTCTTGATATATGATGGTATATCGCTGGTTTCGATGCTGAAAAACATCAATGCCGATCCGGTGAAGTTATTAGGGAGATCGGGACTCGGACCATGGCGTTCCCTGGCCCGAATTTCGCGGGAAGCTTGTTATGGGATAGGACGAGATGGGCCACCGCTACAGGATTGCAAAGACTCCGGTATGGAGCCGGTGGTGGTTCAAGCTAGGTCAATTCCGATTATCTCGGGGAAAGTTGAGAGACGGGAATGATTGCCGAAAGTTCTTGAAGGAGGCAAGAACGGGGCTTTGTAAGGATTTGCAGGGAATGCGGGGAATGAGCTGTGAGTATTTCAATGTAGCTCAAGACACACTAGGTCCTTCAATTTTCGATCGCAGGAGTCTCCGGCAGAAGCGGACTCTTCCCTCGGTAAGCGTCAGAAGGTATGTCAAATTATAGCTACTCTTATCGGGGGATGGTGCCATTGGGCTGAGCTTGATCCGCCTTGGTAGGACTATCAACCGGTTTGTAGTCTCTGTTTCAACCCTTTAATCCGGCCAATGGTCGGGCATCCATATACGCGGGAATCCTGATCATGGTTGGCGAAGCTGTATTTTGGGTGAGAAGGGGTCTATCTTTAGGGTGGCATCGCTTTGCACAGAGAAAACCGAAAAAAGGAAGAAGAAGAAGAAGAAGAGAAGAAGCCTCATTGCGGTGAAGTGAAGAATCGAAAGGGATGAGATAAGCTCGAAGCATATTACTTATTTGGGTCGAAAAATTCAAAGCTGAAATTGGTTCCTAGATTATAGGTTAGGATTATGATCTCTTTGTTTTGAATTTGAATTAGTTAGTTTACTCTCGATTGTATATTTGAGATATTTAAGTTTGTTTATCTGCCACTCTATATAGGAAGGCACACTGGCTAAAATAAATATACAATCTGATATATTTCATAGTGCAATCCACTATCCCTTCTCTTCCATTTTAACATGGTATCAAGGCAAAATCCTGGAGTTTCCTTTTGGAACTTCTTCCATTTTTTTTTTTTTGAAATGCTTAAAACCCTTATACCATATGGCGCGAAAGCCTTGCAGCCATCTCTACCACCGTATTCTCTGATCCATTCCACCTTCATCCCTCAGATCATCCTGGTGCAAGTTTGGTCACCAGAAAGCTTCTCATGATGACAACTATGGAACTTGGGCGAGATCTAATAGCATTTTAAGTGCGAGAGTAAAGCGAGGCTTTGTGGATGGATCCATCAAAACCACTTAGATGATGTAAAATTTGCTGATTAGGCGATGTAATGATATGGTGCTCTCTTGGATCTCTCAATTCCATAGATCCGAGGCATCTCGGATAGTGTGATCTACACACGGGCAGCCACAGGTTTAGATGATTTGAAGGAGCGATTCTCACGAGGCAATGCAAGTCTTCAATTGAAATAGTTTCCTTCAACAAAATACTCTTCTCAGTCACACTTTACTGCTCGAAACTCCAAGGGCCTTTGGGATGAATTGAACTCTTACAGCGAACCCGATAACGCATGCTCGTGTGGACGAGTTGCAAAATTACTGAGAAAAAGACCCGAACCCAGCAAAGGTAATGCAATTTCTAATGGGCTTAAATGATAGTTGTTTTGCAATACATGGACAAATCTTGTTATTGCAGCCCCTACTTTCATTGTGAATTTATGTAATGATACTACAAGAAGAAAAGCAGGGACCTAACTATTGTTAAAGAGAGTCATGATAGTGAAGGCGCAGAAACCGGGAAATAATTTAAGATAGAGCTAAGAAACAAGCTCCATTGCACCTTGTAGGAACAATCATACGATGGTCGTTGCTTCTTTTCCACGGTTTTCAGCCACATGCAGAAGTCATACAGAGAGGAGGAGAAAAATCGTAAAAGGAGATAGACCACAGGCAATGACACCTGAGGCGTTGAAGCCCCCTTGCTGGCGAACCAGACAATACGGCCCAACTTATGGATCTTGAGCCTTGTAATGTGATGAACCTCGAAGGCCAACACAGCGAGTCAGTTTTTTTTCTCAACCCAGGACACAAATGGATCATCGACACGGGGGCTACACAGTCACATTCTTGTGATCCAGTGCTATAGAAAAGAAGACATCCCGGCCAATCCATGTTGGCTTACCGGATGGTCATAAAGCTTTAATCAATTGTATCTTTAGTTTGTACGTGCAAAAATAGAAGTCCTGATGTCTTACATGTCCCAAGTTTTCATGTTAACCTTTTATGTGTTAGTAGTTGTGAATCATAAATTGCTCATTGACTTTCTACCGATTTACGTGTTTGCGAGTTTGGAAGCTGAAGAAGATGATTAGTTTGGGAAGAATTTGGCTAATGGTCTCTATTATCTTAATTGGAGTTATCAGTGAAAGTGATGTCAAATGGAAATGAAGTATTATGTTAAAATATTTTGAGTAGCTTAAATAAAGGATTTGGAGTTTTTTGAATGATCCACTGTGACATCTTGATGGTTGGTTTGAGATTCTTATATCAGTTGAACTTTGGAGTTTGTGTCTATTAACGAAAGGAACAGGAAGTGTTTTGTGTTTTAACCCAATTCAATAAAAATAACGGTCATTGTTTAACGTTCCAGTATTTAAAATTTTTATATTAGAACTCTTCTTTTTCTTGTTGTGATGATTATTAAAGATTTGCTTGTATAAAGTTAACAACGAGTGTCGTGATCAAGACTCAAGGACTCTTGAAACTTTATTAGTCCGGTTTGGTTAATCATCCTCGATATCTATGGGCTGATGGGCTGGTAAGATTCATACCTCTCTTATGACGAGGGTTCTGTTTTGGCTGTTCATGCACAAACAAGATGGTTGAAATAACCTGACCGCCTTCCTTCTCAATGTTGAAACGGACTGTTTCCTCAGAGTTTGGAAGTGTTGGCATTGACGCTATCATTAATCATTTTTGGTCTCTTTTACGTGAAGACACCGCGGATTCCGCTCTTGGGGTCATACTCTTCACTCCAGTTTTGGTTGTTATTTTTATCCTAAATTAATATATTTTAGTGTCTTCTCTTGGTGTCATTGATCTTGCCTTCTCAAAGTTTAGAATTCGTGATCACCAGAATGTGATGATGAGATGTCTTATGGATCTGCCAGTATCTTCACTGACCATGGCATGCCACTCATGGTCTTTCGGCGACCGGAAATTGCTGGCTCCTTGGGCCGCCTCTTACGGATGAGATTCGCAGTTCCCATTTTTCTCGACTTCGATGTTGCTTTTTGCACGGATCGCGCGGCCATCCGCACTGTGTTCCACCTCTAAAAGGCTAAATCTATCACCACGTGGTTTACCATCTTTGTTGATAATCGTCTTTGTTCAAGTCTTACTCCAGGATGGGCATCTCTTAGTTTATCTCGTTGATTTATGGTTCACATAATCAGGCGTGCGGTTGGTGCGTATGTTGGGGACCCGTCATACACGTGGGTAGCCGAGTCTGTAAACGCGACCAGATCGGGATTTCCATTGCCGAATAATGAAGCGCGAAGACCGCCTATTACCGCGTGATGAGTGTTAGGATGTAATGTTAACTCGATCATCTTGATTATTGATGGGTGATCGATCAAACCGGTTAGAAGATGGTCGAGGTTCACGAATGTTGACCGATTACTGGAGTAAATCTGGATTATTACGCGTCAACATTCAAAGGGTTGGTGTTCAACGGTGTCGAGTGCTTTCTCGCGAGATCTCAAATAAACCTCCACGCGGTTTTGAATTCCAGACGGGAGGCATGTTATGTTCACGAGTGTTATGTAGATCGAACGGCGTCACGATGATGTTTCACATAGGGTTCTCTCGTATTTTGTTTGTTCTAAAATGGTTGTTAGATCTCAGGCGATTGTTATGTACTGCGAAGCGAGATAACGTGGCGGTGCTCAGACGTGATGATGATGGGTTATTCTCGAACAGTCCAAAGCCGCGGGGCGTTGAGAGGGTGTTGGGATTGCCGGTTTAGATAAAGGATCGTTGGGCTCGATCTTATTCCGAATGGGTGTGTTCAACCCAAAAGTTCATCGGAGAAATACGTGACATGGTAGGAAGCGTGTTACTGGGAGCTCATGTTTCAATAAATGAGACAGGCTTGACTTTCACTAACTGAAGGGGCTGTTCCAAGGATCATGTGATGAGACTGTTGGAGACATCACCTCTCGCCGTCTCAGGACCGGATATTCAATGCAGTTCATCACCTTAGTCGATTCTTAAGCCCGATAGAAGCCTCAACTGTAATTTGATTCATATCCTTAAGTATGCGGAAGGATTACTTTGTGGGTGAGTTCTTTTTCCAGCTGAAATGACTTCAAACTAATATCGTAGTCTGATTAGGGTGGATGTCAAACAACTAGATGATCAGTCACAAGTTATTGTGTGTTTATTGGGAAGTCATTGATCTCATGGAAGACGAAGAAACAAACCACGGTGTCACGTTCCTCAGCAGAGGCCGAATATAGGGCAATGGCGTCAACCTCTGAAGACTCCATAGTTGAGATATATCTTGAAGACTTAGGGGTTGAGGTTCTCTCACGCTAGGCTTTCTTGTGATGCAAGGAATTTTGCACACTTCACATATTCTTGCTAATCCCAGTCTTTCATGAAAGAACTGACACATTCTGAATGGATTGTCATGTTGTGAGATGAAATCAAGCGCAGAAGCAATTAACAACTGCATTCACAACGGGAAACTCAAATGTTGACATATTGCACACTAAGCCACTTAGCGACGGTTTCAGACACCTCGGCCAAGTTGGACATTCATGACATCCATACTGACTTGAAGAAGTGTCCGGAGATCACGAAAAATTCAAAGCTGAGTGGTTCCTAGATTATAGGTTAGATTATGATCTTTGTTTTTTGAATTTGAATTAGTTCGGAGTTACTCTCAATTGTATTTGAGATATTTAAGTTTGTTATACGCCTCTATATATGGAGCTGGTAAAATAAATGTCACAAAATCGATATATTTCATAGCCTCGATCACTATCCTTCTCTTCCATTTTTAACATGTTCTGTTATAAAGGGCCTTATCTCATCCATTATTGTATGGGTTGCCATATTTGGCCACATTTAGTGGATAAGCTATTAAGTGGATGCCATTGCTTTGACTGGCAGGGTTGCCTTTGTCGAGAGGTTGTCCACAACTTTCCATTCATTCCTGACGAGGCTAATATCCACAAGTAAAGGGTATATACCATTATGTTTGGGGTATAAAGGGTATTTTCATAATTTATTTTATAATTTGATCATATCTGAAGGGTTATTATAAATATAATTACCCTCCTAGTGAAAAGTTGAGCTATAAATCCAGTAGATGATAGTTAAGGGCAAGTATATGGGTGTTATTCTTAACCGTGTCAAAAAATAAATCAATTATCGATTTTTCGGTTTGTCGTTATATAAACCAAAAACCTAACCATCAACATATTAACCAATATTCGGTTAACCATATATATGAAGTTTAAGTAAGTAAATAAAAAATAAATTTGTAACTATAATTATATGTAAAGTTTGAATTACGTAATAATTACTATAAATATAATAAAAAATAAACAAATTATAATAAATTTATTTTTGATCAATGACACTTATGGTGCATCTATAATATATCAAATTACAAATGAAATGCATGGGATTAGATAATTTAATCACAGTTTTTTTAATCAATCACCTTGTATTTTAACGACATAGAAAAGAAACTACAATCAAATTGGTTTTATTAAGATTAGAATAGATCCAAAAAGTGTCAAATTATATGTTGCTTTATACTACTAATGAGTATGGAACCATGGAGATACGGTACATAATGTAACATATTAACCAAAAATATTATTAATACATCTAAAAATTTAAGAAACTATTAATATATATATATATATATATATATATATGAAATTTAAATTATATACAATAATATTGACCTATATATAATATTTTTCATAATATATATAATGTTATATATATTGTATTTTATAATTGTATTATATTGTGGTTTTTTTTGATCGGTTCTTGAAACCACAATTTTTTTTATTTCGTAAACCTAAATCTAAATTGAAAGAGAATTTGTAATAAAAACCAAATTGAACCGATCGGTTTAGTTAACCTATTTTTCAGTTTGGTTTCGGTTGATTCGGTTTCTTAGGTTTTTTTCTCACTCCTAGATGTAGGCTGCTTTGTGAACCGTAAATCTTATGTTTTGCTTTCTCTAATTTCTATATCCTGTTCTTTGCTGAGATCACAGCCTCTTCTCTTATTAGAGTAGATCTAGACCAATTGGGTTTCTAAAACATGTTATATATAAGTCTTTATGGCTCTTTCTCCCAATAGAAATATAATAGAGGATTGAGAGTGTAGACCAAGCTAATCAAGTTGATGAGACCAAATATTCCCGAAAGATCCTTTGCATGGATTGAAAGTCGATGACTATAGTGAGGACCAAAAGAATGAAGGGCCTTTATAAGGCTTGATCTTACAAGTACCACCAAGACAGAGGATGCATTAGCATCATGACAAAATTTGAAGGTTCAGCTTCTGAAGCAAGATTACCTATCTCTTATTATTATGTCTTTGGAATTCATCGGGTTTTCTATTTGTTCCACAAGGCTGGAACTTTTCAACTTCTATGTCTTTGCCAGCCTTGGATCTAGTCCGAAGACTCTACAATTGTCTTACTTCTTAATTTTAGTAATTCTTTGGCAAAGTAGTTCATGAGCTCATGCCAAAATATGTTTCAATGGATTTTCAATGGAATTCACTAGAATATACAAAAGCACGAGTGAATCATTAGATAGGAAATTATAGTATTTCCAAGTGACTATCTGAACTTCTGCCCCAGCGAATGGATCCCTAGTTCCCTTGACAATTCCCAGCCAGATTCTAAAGCGGAAAAATGCCTTAGAGAATTAAATTGCATGGACTAAATTGCAAGCTAAGGAGGAAATTTAGCAGCAAGCGAAATAGTGGATTCATTATAGAGATTTGATTGAAAATCAAGTATTTGAAGCAAGAAAACTTTGAAATATATAAATAGCATAAAGAAAAACATAAAACTAATTAGAGGCGTAGACTTATAGAAAATAAAAATCTTTATGATCTCTTGTTGTTTTTTAAGTGTTTGAAAGTCAGGTTGATCCTCCTGCTCCGTGTTTGAGTTCCAACTTTTATTCTAAGTGACTACCAGCTACTTTCCCTCGGACCAACTTCTTTGATTTAACTCATTCCTCGAAATTGCTCTTACTTGCCCTGCATTAAGTGTACCAACCTATCTCAATAGTTATCACATAACTAATAAAGTTATAAAATTGCTTTTAGTGTTGCGGCATACTGCATCATGGCCGACTTGGGAGAAAAAAGCCTCCTTCGTTTGCTTTGAGACAAAGTCTCAATATTCTCGGTTAGCAACTTTGAAACTTTTTTAAAAATTTCAAAAATATCCTTGGACCTTTTCATCATGGGTTGATTCTCATGGGCTTCGGCTTTCTCGGATTGGATTGACATATCTATAAGGCCCATTCCACTACCAATTAGGCCGAAAAATTATTTTTAGTATCAACACACACGATTAAACGAGAGGAAAAGGAACAGAAAAAAAACCGAAGTTGGTCTAGTACCGAAGTTGTAGAAGCTTGGAGAAGGCTCAAGTATGGCGCCATTTGTTTGGATTTGGAATTTGGGTTTTGGTGAGTATGAACCGAATAGAGGGGTTATTATAGTGGGAATCGGAAGGAATTTCTCCTGACAACCTCTTGTAACGAACATTCAGTTCAGACTCTGCAACGTTATGCTTGACGGAAGAATAGTACGTACCCCCCACCAGCAAGCGAGAAACTGAACATCATCAGTCCGTTCCGGGAGAGGATAATGAGTGACGGTACGTGCCTTGCATGGAACTGAAGGGATATATATATATACCTAAGTCATGCTGGAATTATACCTAAGCAGTTTTTGGGTCAAAATCACCTTTTTAATATATATATATATATATATATATATTGATTCTACGCCCACTTTTGATACATTTGTTCAAAATGACGTCCTTGTGCCCCTGACGAGGAGAGATATGCTTATATATTTTTTTAAAATATAATTTAGAAGTCGTATTTAGAAACTACTACTTCATTTTTTAACTAAAGCGGCAATTAGAAACTGCGGTTTCTTTTTTAAACTAAAGTCGTAGTTTCTAAGTGCAGCTTTTAAATAAATTTAGAAAATTAAAAAAAAAATCTAAATATCTCTTTAAGAGTAATAAGGCATCATTTTGAACAAAAGTTTCAAAAGTTACATAGAATAAATATTTTTAAAAAGTTTCAAAGATTGCTTAGAATGAATATATATATATATATATATATATATATATATATATATATATATATATATATATATATAAAGGATTATTACAGACGAACTCATACCAAAGATGATTAAAAACACTTTAATAGAAATGTTTTAATTTTAAGCTAAACCATATTTCTTTAAAACATTTATAATGATTTTTTTACATTTATTTCACTTTACATTACATCATTGTAGTAGAATGACTATAGGAACTAGAGCACCTTACGTACACTTATCTAGAGCTAACAATCAAGCGGCGTAGAACCAAGCCCGCGCGGACAGGCCTTCGCGGGCCAAGCCCACATCAGTCGACACATTAAAATAGTAGCCCATCTGACCCTAATTTCAGATCGATCGAGTTCGAATTTCTTATATAGTTGTCAATTCAAGGAAATTTATTGGGATCAACGGCAAGCAGGGCTAGAGCAGCAATTACAGAAGTAGGATGGACTCAAATTGTTAGCTTTACACTTATCCTCCACTTTACCACTTGAGTCATTCCTCAAGATCACACTTATCCCTTGTTTTACCACTTGAGTCAAGTCTTTAAAAGCATAATGAAAGTGTTAATAACAAAAATAAATAAATAAATAATGAGGATGTGGAGGGTTTTTTTGGATGTTCATTTTTTTTTCTCCTTTGAAATAAAGGAGAAATGGTAAAGATGCAAAAAAAAACCCTCAAGTTTTCCCAAATATCTCACTTACACCTCAAACCTTTTTTCATCTAAATGGTTGTTGATCCAGCCATGTAAGTTGTTGGTGTGGCAATTTTTTGCTCTAATTACATTTAAAACTTGAGGGGATTCTAATTAGGGGAAATCAAAAGCTCTAATTTCATCTCTACCAATTTCTTCCAAAATACAACCTTTGAGCCAAAGACAACCCTAGGTTTTGCTTTGATTCTTCAGCCCTTTCTAGTTTTGCTTTAACGGACCTTCATTTTCGACCAAATATCGTTGGATAATTATGGTAGAACCTGTGACTATCGAAAATTTGGCGGTCGAAGAGGAGTAATTTCTTCTTCTATTTATTAAATACGGCTTTTGTGTTGTGTGGAGCTTCAGCTTCCACTGGTTTGAGTTGTGTTTATTTTCTTCCATTTGTGTTGTTGTCCACTGGCTTGTGTTTATCAATAACAGCAATTTAACTGGGTTTGAGGATATTAAATTAACTAATTTTTAGTTTTTCATGGTCCTTGTTTTGTGTTAATTTAATCTGGTAAAATGTTTTGTGTTAATGAAATTTAATCTAAGTAAAGCTATTGTTTATTGAGTATTTTATTTTAAATGCAGCATGGAAGGGCATGTAGATGCTTATTTGCATCACGGTGGTAGATGGATTATGGATCATGTATTAAGTTATGTTGGAGGAGATGTACACATTGTTGAGGACTTTGATGTAGATTTTTTTATCCATTATCAATGTTCTACAAATCACAATTGGGTTATAAGAATGTAGAGCACATTTATGTCTTGGAACTTGGAATGGAGATGAATGAAGGTCTTTTCTTAGTTCAGGATGATAATGGGATAAGAAAGGTGTTGAGTAACATAAATTCAGACACAGATGTGGTAGAATTTTTTGCAAACCATAAGATTGATGCTCCCGTCTTTGCACAAGATATATTGGCTATTAGTTATGACATAGATCCTCTCATAACTGAATCAAGGCCAATTGAAAATGATGCCCAATTTCTTGATGTTAATGAAGTTGTAGAGGAATATGAAGTTTTATCATGCCTTTATGGAAGGGAAGCGTGAGTGTAAAGTCTGAAGATGATGATGCTGGTTGGAGTGAGAGTGTAGACAATGAAGACTCTGAAGAAAGTAATGAAGATGCCATTGATGACACCATTATGATGTTTGATGATGAAGAAGTCCCTATTGAAAGAACACGTCCAGCTCGTTTCAATGTAGAAGACCAAAGACCTTACTTTAGCTTAGGAATGACATTTCCAAATGCAGCTGAAGTTAGGAAATCTATCCTAAAAACTATATTTCTAGAGGCGGCCTTTGAAGTATGTGAAAATGAAAGAAATAGAATAAGTGTAAAAGACAACAATATTATTATAACCTTGGACTAGTTGTAAAAACTTTAGTTCCAGACCATAACTGTTATAGGACTTTCACTAATCCTAGGGTTTCAACTGCTTTCCTAACCTAACATTACAAAACCAGAATTCTTGAAATCATGCCTACAAAATTAAAGACATGAAAAATGATGTTGAGGAAGAATTAAGGGTGAATGTTAGATACTCAAAGTACCCAGCAGCAAGGAGGATGGTGTTAGGGCTTTTACAAGCTGAATTTTCTTAGTTGGAAACTATGCTAATGAGTTGTTGAGAAGCAATCCAGGCTCTACAGTAAATGTGGAGATATGTAGAGATTATCTAAAAGAGGGGAGGAAAATCTTTAAGAGAATCTTTGTTTGTTTGAATGCCTATAAAAAATGATGGAAGGCAGGTTATAGGCCTATTATAGGCCTGGATGGATGTTTTTTGATGACTAAGTTCAAGGGTGAAGGAAGAGATGAGAATAGACAAAAATTTTCCTATAACGCTGGGCCTGTGTTAAAAGTGAAACAAAATTGAGCGAGTTTGGTTTCTAACATTGCTAAAGGAGAATTGGAATTAGAGATGGGAGCGATTTTACTTTCATATCGGATATCACAAAGGTATGACCTCAATTATTTTCATTTATTTATCTTTATGTATGAAGGATCTGGGTTATTTATATGTTTTTTTGTTATTTGTTGCATTTTAATGCATGGTTTAATTAATGTTGTCATTGATGTATGTCCTAAGGCTAAGCACCGGATGGTGTGCCGCGCCCATATATTTACCAAATTGGTCCTAGAGACATAAGGGAGGAGAGATGAAGAGGCAATTTTGGAAGGCGGCAGATACACCTTTGAAGAAGAATTTGTTGACAACATGAGGCAACTTGGAAAGGTGATTCAAATCTTTACTAAGATTTAATGAACTACCCCACCACACACATGGGTAAAGATCATGGGTCATGGATAATAATATATGGTGGAAACTTCCCCAATGCATGGATCCTAGAAGCTAGATATATGCCAATTTGGACAATGATTGAATTTTAAGGAAGAAGGTATGAGCAGTTAAGTAAGAAAGAAAGGTACATTATGTTAAAGTGGATCAATTCTTTTAGTCCTACATGTAATGAAATTCAAATCAACAAAGGGATAGCAGTGGGTTGTCAAGTGTTGTTTAATGGAGATACGGGCTATGAGATTCAAGAAGGTGATGACAGGTGGATGGAGTATCTGGAGGATTATGATTTCACTTTGCATTACCACCTCGATAAGGCAAATGTGGTGGCTGATGCAATCAGCTTAAAGTCTCGGGGAGTGTTGGCTAGTGTGGTTTCTCGAGAGTGGCAGATGCTCGAGGTTGTGTGACAGTTTGGGCTGCACTATAGGGGATAGGCTAGGGGCACTTTGGGGAGTTTAGTGGCTACGTCATCCTGCGGTAAGTCATCAAGTCTAGGGACATTGCACGGAATGTATCCATCGGGGGCTAAGTACGGTTGGATACAGGTGACGAAGGCTGGACCATTCACATGGATGGTGGTCTTTGGTTTAGGGGACGGGTTGTGGTTCCCCAGTCGGTAGATTTGAGAAAGGAGATCCTCTAGGAGTTCCATTGCTCTCATTTTGCGGTGCCGCGAATTAGCGGGGAAGATGTCTGTTTTGATGATCTTAAATCATGAATATTACTAGAGTGGGATAAAGAAACACGTTGGAGATTTTTATACGTCATCTCATGTCATCAAGTAAGGTTGGTCGATTAGGATTACTCTAGCTGGAGTTAGGCGAGTGGAGGTAGAGACATGTCATGATAGATTTTGTGACTCACGGCCACGGACTGTCGAGGCATGACACGGTGTAGGTGATAGTGGGCCAAACCTAAGTCGGCCTTTTTTGGTTGTCTTGGATGACCTACACACTAAAGGAATTTGCAGGGTTTGTGTGCTCTGAAGATTGTCCCGATTACATAGGGTGCAAGTATCTATTATATCGGACCAGAGATCAGGGTTCTGACTCATTTTTGGAAGAGTTCCTAGCGAGCCATGGGGTATGATTGATCATGAGCACTCTTGCTGTCATAGGCGGTGGTCAATCAAGAGGACCATCCAAATTTTAGAGGACATGTTGCAGGCGTGTCTGAATTTGAGGTAGCTAGGAAGCATTTTCCATGATTTTGCCTGTGCCAGTTATTAGGGGAGCATACATATGGCACTCTATGAGGCACTATAAAGGAGGTCGTGTCGATCTCCGGTTTGTGGATGGAGGTGGGAGAGAGACCCTCCACGGGTTCGGATTTGGTTAGAGACACCTCCGAGAAGGTAGATTTTATACGAAAGTGTCTTCTCACGACTCAAAGCCAACAGAAGAGCTACGTTGACAAACGGCGACGACCTTTGGAGTTTGAGGTGGGGGATCAAGTCTTCTTGGTGATGCCTGAGATGATTAGTTAGGTTTAGCGAAGCGAGGGAAAGCTATATGCAGAACATCGGACCCTTCGAGTGTCCGAGAGGGTAGGTACGAGTTGCTTCTTAGGTTGGTAAATCTTCTTGACCTTATCGAGTGTTCATGTTGTATTCCATGTCTCCATGCTCCGAAAGTACACTCTAGGTCCGACCCATGTGGTGGATTAGAGCAAGCTTGTCGTTTATATAGATGGAACCTTCAAGCAGGGACCTGTACGTATCATGGATAGCCGGAACAAGGTTTTGCTAAGCGAGCGTGAGACTAGTAAAAAGATGTTGTGCTGGCGATCTTAGAGTGGAGGAAGCTGACATAGAACCTTGAACATTTGTGCGTGCCAATTATCCTTTCTTATTTGAGGATGAAGGTATGCTTTTAGTCATTTGGTATTAAATGACGGTTGCTGTGTATTTAGATGTGATATGTATGAATTTGAGATGAAATACTAAGAGAGATCATCGAAACCAGAAAAAATTTGAATTTTCAGAAATATGGCAAAATGGTAAATTGTCGTTATAGGATGGAGTTATAAACTGAAATTTTCTAGATCTCGGATGTGAAACAAATCTCACCATTAGGATTTAATCTACATGAGGTCTAATTATCTAGACGAATTTCGTCAAATTCCGAGACAGGCAGAATTTTCATGTTTTTCGAGGCAACAGGTGATTGGTGGACCCCAAAAACAGGATTTTTGAGAAAAAATCTCTAAAGTGAAAAAATAAATTAAGTAAAGTTCATTTAAAATAATTTAAACTTGGACCAGGACGAAATAAATTGTTTCAGGGTAGAAACGGACCTAGATAAGTTGTGGACATGTGGCGCGACGTGGACTAAGTAATTAAAATGACTAATAAGTCAAAGAGGGTTTTGGGCGGAAATAGCTCACATTCTACTGGTTTGGTCGTGAGAGAGAGAGGGAGAGAAAAAAAAAATCCAAGCTTCTTTTGACGATCCACAAAGTTCCGTCGGTCGGAATTCGTCAAGCTAAGAACCAAAGTTCATATACTCGATGAGGGCTACGCATGGGTACCAAAAGGAGGATTTCACTAGAAAATCCAAAGGAAGGGGTTCGAATCAAGGTTTCGGGTGCAAAAAGTGCTGGGACATCGGGTTTCAGCTTGAGAGGTAGGGATTCTTCCTACTTTGGTTTTTTCCTCCCTAAGGGCTGTTTGGTTGTGTTTTTCTGCCATAAGAAATTTGTTGGCCGTGTTTTGTTTACCACAAGAAACATTTGGTCGAATTTTGGGACAATGGTAATGCTGCCCTATTTTGATCCTACACACTGGCCGGATTTTGGGACTAGTTTTCAGTTAGGAAACGGAGGGAATTTGGACTCAGGTTCTTCATAGAAATTATAGCTGCATTAGTGAACTTGATGTTAGAATTTTGACTCACCAAATTGGACCACTACAGCTCAAGTTATGGTCAATTCCATTCCCGGGATTTCCATAACACTGTTTTGACCCTACACACTATCCAAAATTTGGGATTGGTTTTTGGTTGAAAAAAATAGGGAATTTGGACTCGAGTTCTTCATAGAAATTGTAGCTGCATAAATGAACTTGATTTTAGGCTTTTGAATCACCCAAATTGGACCACTACAACTCAAGTTATGGTCAATTTCATTCCCAAGACTGTCGTAGCCCTGTTTCAACCCTACACATTGTCCAGAATTTGGGACTGGTTTTCGATTGGAAAACAGAGAGATTTTGGACTTGTGTTCTCATGGAAGTTGTAGCCACATCAATGAACTTGATGTTAGGCTTTTGAATCACCCAAATTGGACCTCTACAACTCAAGTTATGGTCCATTTCATTCTCGGGATTTCCGTAGCTTAGGTTGTTATTTGCTTGTTTCCAGATTTTAGGACTGATTAGGACTAAATTCAATGCTACTATGAGACTGAATTTGGGACTGTTCTCACATCTTGTTTACAGCATCGTTGGTACAGTTGGCTAGTTTGGTGCTTTGTTTATGAAACTGTCGGGGCCAGGTTTTGTGGATTGTTTGTGGAGCATAGTATATGTCATGCCAGCCTCGAGGATCAAGGTGTTGTTTCTTGGTTTGAATAACATGCTTGAACGATGGTTGTGTGATAAGATGTTGATATATGTGTGTATAAATATATTGACATGGAATGTGTGATTAATATGGAAATTGTAGCCATAGGATATAATTGTCCATGGTACACAATGAAGTGTACGGTTTTAGCATTGTCCATGTAGCATTCATTATGCATGTGGCATGATATAACATTCAATGGTGCATTGCATTGCATATGCACGGGGACATCGCATTGAATGGGTGTGAGTGCATGGTTGAAAAATCAACACTGCGTTTAGTGTTTGATTGGGTGGGATCGATCAAGTGGAACGAAGTCTAACAGAGTCTCACAATTGAATAATGTGGTAAAGAAAACTTGTGTCGGGTAATAGTAAGAAGGGATAGACACCTCCTCGGGTGAAAGACCCGTTAATTGTGGTTAGCCATAATTCCAACGATGAAAGGTCGTAAAAGTGTTGGAAGGCATGCGGAGCTTGCGGTGGGACCCATAAATTCGCTCTTACTCAAGGGATTTTATGAGTTTGTACACAAATGATCCTTTGAAATTATAACGTCAAAAATATTTTGGTTTGAAAACAAATGAAATTGTTTTGTAAAATGATTATTTGATGTAATCCAGAAATGATGGATTTTATCACGCATGGGCTTTGGCATTGTGTGATAGGAGTCGGTAAGGACTCGGGTGTGATGAGAGTCGGTAATGACTCGAGGCATGGTACATGATTGAATCTCATCTCATTTCATGGTATGACATGTAGGATTCCATAGTAGAAATTGCATGTTTTTACTTGGAATGTTAATGTGTATGTGTGGAACGTGACCATTACATGTACATTTAGGTGGATAGTAGCCTCTATAGGAAATATTCTCTAGTAGGCGTGACTCACTTTATCGGAAAACATTTGGTGCGGGGTGTAGGTGTGGGCGAGAGGCGCTCATTCGAGGCGGAAATTGTGAAGAAAGCTTAATTGTGACTTTGATATTTATTTTGTAAAATATATTGGAACAAATTAATTTTGATATATAAATATTTTGTATAAGAGTGTTGTATTTAACTCACCAAGTACTATTGTGATCTCTTTTATGTTTTTAGTATGAATAAATAGGCAGTAGAATACTTACTGATCATAAAATGGATTGGCAGTGGTCATTGTGTTATGGGCCTTGGATGGGTCATGTTGTTGTATAAATATACAGGTTGGGGTGGATGAGCTCCCAGTACAAAGGGGCTAAATACGATTTTTGTTAAATTATGGATCCGGTGAATGGGACACAGAAGGGGTATCGGGTTACCTGATATCCACGAGTTTAAACGAGGTTAATGGTAAGTCAGCAGGACCCCGGAGTTTTAGGGCATCATAACACCATGTGTTCGTGGTACAGTGCAGATTAAGTTTACGCCCACATTGATTTATTTTGTCGGATCTAAGTTCAAATTATCTTATATGAAGACTTTACCTAAGTTATTTCGATTTTCAAGGTATATCAAATCTTGTTTTGGGGTTTGCTGCCCTCGTCGCAAAAAACATAGAAAATTCCATAACTTGGAGATCAATAAAGGTATTTAAAGGTAACTGATTTTGTGAGGCGAATCCCAACGGTGTGGTATGTTTCATCATCGAGATCTAGAAAATTTTCAAGTTTGTAACTTTTATTTTCCGCAAGTAGCAATTTCTGATTTTGCCATTTTAGAAAAATTTAAATTTTCCTAGGTTTTACATGCATTACACCTCCAAGGAACAAGCGATGAGTCTATTTTACTCAAATGAATCAAACATAAATTGCTTGGATATGCTATGTAGAATACCTTTCAAGCCCCACATAAGGCTGAATCTCAAATAGGGTATGTGTTTAAGTGTAATGGAACTGTTATTTCATAGATATCCTTTAGGTAGACAATGGTGGCCACATCATCGAATCATTAAGAGATTATAGTAATTCACGAAGCAAGTCGTAAATGTATATGGCTAAGATTGATGATTCAATATATCAAAGATAAGTGCGGACTCTCCTCTATCAAAGCTAGACCGACAACAGTATTTAAAGATAATGTTGCATGCATTGCACAACTCAAAGGAGGTTATATAAAAGGAAATAGAAATAAACACATTTCTCTAAAGTTTTTTATACACACTGAACTCACAGAAAGTGGTGAAATTGATGTTCAACAAATAGCTTTCGAATGATAATCTGTGACTTATTCACAAGTCATTATCAATCTCGATATTCAAAGAAGCTAATATACAAGATTGGAATGTGTCATTGAATGACGCGATGACATGAGGGAGTATGCTTATTACATGATGTTAGTGTATTGTAGTCTTTTTCCTTTCGTCTAAGTTTTATCCCAGTAGGTTTTGTGACATTTTTTGAGAGCCGAGTCAGTTGTGAGTATTTTCTGCGAAACTTTTATTGTGTCTCATATCCTTAGAGATATTATACTTAGTAAAATGAACCAATAGGGCCCATCATCCATATATCCATACGGTTACAAGACCATACATTTCTATAGATCCAGGGAACATTACATCACTCTTAATAAACATATATTAAAACTAGTTCATTCTAATATATACATAAAACAAGAATCAAGGCAACGGTCAGGCCCGCTTCATAATCTGGCCTCTAAGGGCGTCGTCTGCACAGTACTTGTCCTATGCACGAGAAAGGGGTCCCACGACGGAGTGAGCTGCGCCCGGTGAGATAAATCCTACAAGGAACATTCCCGCCTAGGTGCACGTGCAAGTAGTCATTTCGCAGTCAAACTGACAACCAATCGGAGTACATACATGTTGTCTATCATGGAAAATGCATGCATGTATGAGACAACACTCTACATGCCCCACAGTGCAGAGTCAACCTCGACCCACTACCCAATGCAAGTGCCAATGGAAATCATCAAAGTGGTCAGACCCATCCATAACTTAAGTAGTCAATGTGATATTTATTTGAATTATTTCGTGTCTTTTTTAGACATGAGAACTTTTCGGGTCTCACCAGCGGGTCTTACACCCTCCAGACATTTTGGACTTTCAGATGGATACGTTGTCTAACCGGGTTTCGGGTTTTTTTCGGCAGGGGGTATCCCATCCCCTACTTGCTACGCAGACACATTTCATTTTCCATTTAGGTTTAACAACTTTGTGGAACTCAATTGGACTTCGTCCCATTCGAGCCACGATTCAACACAAACGCGGTGCCGTCAATACGCCATGAACACACTTTCATGTAATGTGGTGTTACCGCACACCAATGCAAGGCAATTTGTGCCATTGCACTCAAACCCATGACCAATGTATGAAGACCTCTACATGGACATTCTACACCATACACTATGTGTGTGCTATGAACACTCATGTCTAATGCACACAACATTTCATATATTTAACATACATGCAGTCATGTTAATAATATTCCACATATTCAAATCGTACATCACATAAGCATACTCATCTTTTCTATCATTCGAGTTCATTCATTTCAACACATCATTCAAAGCATGTATTAAAAATAATTTCAACCAATACTTAGGCAAGTAATGCCATAATTCATGTTCTTGGGCGAGACATAGTATTTCGATCCTTACAGCCCCATCATATAATTATTTCCATCTTTATCACATAATTTCACATGTTCAGCATGTCATTGAATTCATGGCAATAACACACATTAGCCATTCCTGGCCATAAATCCGGCCATGCTTGGCCTAAGGAATAATCTGGACTTAGTCAGAAAATTCAGTTTTTGTAAATACCACACAAAACATCCAACACACAATTCCTTGCTCAGGCCATATGTAGTCCCAAGCATTTCGATTACAAACCGGTTCCGAAAACAGAAGTTCTGGAAACCAAAACGAACTATTCCTCAACTATCCGTGACCCAGCCCAATGTTCAGCCTATATTTTGGATGAGAACTTTATTTTATTAAATTCTAGACTCAACGAGCTTTTCGTAGAGTCCAAGAACGCGCGAATCGGAGTTCGGACGAAAGATTATAAAGTCAAAGTTGACACGTCGATTCACAAGGGGTGCGGAAATTTAGGCACCCAGTTTGCCATTACGCTCCGGGATTTTGCCATCCGAACAGGTGTTCGGTCTTGGAGCGGTCCGAAACCCGTAAAGCGCTGGTCTTTGACCATCACACAATCACAAACAAACCACACAACATCCAAATTAGGCTCGGGAAAATCGGGCCAGGCAGTGGGCCATTACACAGCCCCTAGGCGTAAAATAACCAGAGTAGGAGGAAACCTACCTCTTGTAGCGCAGTTCCGGGTTCTTTGCCGTTCGGGTCTGCTCACTGCGCAACACTCCTTCCTCTTCCTCTTTCTTTTTCCTCTCTTCCTCCCCTTTCCTCTTCTCTTTTCTTCTTTCCTTTCTCCTTTCCTTTTCTCCCTTCCTCCTCCTTCTCCTTCCCTCAGCCCTCTTCTCTTAGCTCCACGGACTAGTATGGAGCTCTCCGCGCCTCCTGCTTGGCCATGAGCTCCTTATATAGGCATGGCAAAGAGCCATGCATGTTGACACATGGCATGCCATGTGTCACACATGCATGCCTTTTGCCATGCATTGTGACACATGGCTTGCCATTATGACCACATGGTTCTCCATGTGTCATCCACATGGCTAATACTGTGTCACCCCGGAGCACGTTTCCTCGAGAAATACGTGAATTCCGATATCTCGAATTCAACGAATTTATTTGGGTGGCCTTCAATTTTCAGGAGCGATTCCAGCGGTGCAATCCGTTTGTCGTCAGGATCTAGAAAAATCCCAACTTTTCTTTGGACTATTCCGGTAAACTACCGTTTTGCCCCCTTTTTATTTGAAAATTTAAAATTTAAAATTTTCACGGGTTTTACAGGTTTTACTAACAAGATTTTTAACGAAACAGTCTTAACATACTAAGAACACACTATAATATCATAAGAATATTATACTATTTTCCTTATTTGAGGTTTTTATCTGTTTTCAACGTTTTACTAGTAAGGTTAATAAGACATATTCTTGATAATGGTCATTCAATAAGAAGTGTTATAAATGAAGTCTTTATGTGTGGTGAATAAACCCACGTTGAATACGAGCCAAGATGCGTATCACATTGATGTTGGTAGAATTCATGTAACATCGAGAACTTACCTTCATTACTCTCATTTAATGTGATACAAATGAAGCCAGTGGATCTCTTTATAAAGAGCTCCTTCTCTCATTATTTTCTATCGTCCCCGGATCAATACAGATTCTCATTCACATTTCTCTCACTTTCTCCATCTATCTCACTTTCTTTTCTCCATTTGTTTCCTTTATGGTTGTTCTCTCTTTTTATATTTATAAGGGAGAAGAAAGAAAAGTATACTTCTTTTCAGTTTTATATATTATATATTTTACAACATATTATTATATTTAGGCGTTTTAGGAATTCACTGTTTGATAAGTCGTTTAGGGTTGCAATTTTTTTGTTAAAATATAATAAGTCAAAATATAATAAATTAATTAATATATGATTTTTTTTTTCAAGACTCATATTTGTAGAAATAACGATCTTATGAATTAGATGTAAAATAAAATTAAAAGATAACTGGGATGGTATTTAAATAGAATTACATTTTTCATATCAAACTTTATGATAATAAAATTACATTTTAACCAAAAGTTATGTTGACCAACATTACATATTATAATGTGATACATATTATGATAATATTATTATCATATGTATCATAAACTTAACAAAGTTTATGATGGCCCTTTTTTTCAAACGAGTATTTTCATAAACTTTAAAATGTTATCAACTTTGTTGCTATTTATCTTATCTTCGTACCGTTTTTCTTTTTTATCAATTTGATTATTTTTGGCATATTGTTAATTTTGTATTAAAATAAATATTATATTTATATTTATTTATCATGGTTCATAAAGTTGTTTAATATGGTAACTTGATTGATAGTTGAAAAATATTCAAGGAATTTTACTAAGTTGGAAACTTAATTTAAAAAATTGGTTTTATACTTAGAATTTTTCTTTTAACTTTATTAATTATTTAAATATTTAAGTTAAAAATAAATCTAATTAAGGTAGGTGTGATCAAGATCGTTATTTTTTTGAAAAAAATATCTTAACTCTTTTAATATCTTTACATTTTTACTACAATATCTTTATATTTATTTATTTTAAAATTTTAAAACTATTTTGTTAAAATTATTTTATTACCCTTTATAAATAAAATTTTAATTACTTTTAAGATTTAATTCTAAAATATTTTTAATATAATTTAATTACAAGGTAAGTAGAAGCTGTAAAAAAAAAACAACCAACCTCTAACTTTTTTCTGTCTTGTTATTTCTAGCATATCTTTCCTTAAGTAATGAGGCTTTTTCCTTAAGCAAGAGGGGTGATTTTTACTTGAAATCACTCATCTACCTCTTTCTACCTTTTTCTTTTCAATAAAGTAGTTGTCCACAAAAATCTGGATTTTTAATTTGTTTTTTTGTATTTTTGTCGTCGTCTTGTGTGGCTGTTTTTATTAAATCATCTTGCTACGGCGTATGGTTTGTGTCGTCTTGAAGTACTTGTTCTTTGCGCTTTCTTGTGTATCGGGTGATTCAGCGTTATATTGACAGATAGGAGATATCAAATTAAATCATAGTCGACAATATCGAACATAAATCAAATCAGTCAATAAAAGCCTAAAATGCAAAATTCGGATCTGCATCATCTTGACGAACAAGATTTGATATGATAACTATGTCGAGATAAACTTTGTCATCTAAATTGTCAACGTGAAACCATCGGCAGCTTGCGCTACCCGCGCCCAACAAGTTGGCGACAAAATCGCATAGCAAATTCGACGACAAACAACATAGAAAAAGCAGGAAAAATAAAAACAAATGAGTTATTATGGAAGAAAACCATTTTATTGGAAAAGAAAGCTAAATCTAAGGAAAAAAACGATGGAATTGATGATTTCAAGTCAAGAATGAATAAAAAAAGTCTCCTCCTCTTTAGCGAACAAGAGCTTGAGCGAGAGGAACAAGAGAGGAGTGTGTCAGGATCACGGAGAGAGGCTAGGATAATAATTTGATTTTACTATAGTTGATGAGTGCAGAGTGGTGAAAGAAGTTTTGGGTTTTTTTTTTTTTTTGCTTTCTTGTGTTTTAAGTGAATCTGACGTGGCAAGTGGCAAGGCTTTCTCTCATAAGTGATAGTAGATGGGGCCCACCGTCGAAACATGAGAGCGATTTTTTCTTAGAAAGGTTAAGTTCTTTGTTCAATCCATGTATTCCTTAATTTCTTAATTTGTTGGAGATGATACATTTTATGGTCATATGGGGGAGTTGTGTTCCATTTTCCTTCTTTTTTGAGCTATAATGTGTAGGCCACGAACATGGCATGCCCAGGATCACCATAGTTAGAAAACAAAACACAATAACGGAGAGAATTATCGGTCGCGTGCACGATTTAGGTCCGTCATGCTTTCACGAATTAGCTACGATCCATGAACCACGAGACTCAAGATCTTCTCCTATCCTTCGTTAAAACAACGGCCTAATGGGATTGCCACTCACGAGAGGAGTTTTCTCTAGATCTGGATGTGAGAGTCAAAATGTGTATCATTAGGGTTAGGAGGGACTTGAGCACTATTTATAGAGTCTTCAACCAGGCCCTCTCATTAAGAAGTCGGGCCGTGCTCATTTTACTAGTCAGCCCATATTGGCCGATTAAGAATCCATATATCTCACCTTTATTGATGAAACTAATTCGTTAATTTCAATTCATATAGCCCACATTAAGAAATTCTTACATTCTCCTTGATATTAATTAGCAGAGCTGTGTGCCTCATATTGGTCTGGGAGATTATTCTTAGCCATTCAATCCCATCCCATAAAGTCTCGAACACGAATCATGGCGTGATAGCGCATGTACTCACAGCGGGAAGGCCTTCCATGGTCCACGAGGCTTTCAACTGCGATGGATTCAATATGGTAGTGTGTTAAATGGAATGATACCTCATAATGAGTGATACTTCATGTGTGTTATCCATTTGTTCGTTCCAGTCTCTCCTCCTTGAGTAAGAGCACAGTGTGTCACCGGAGAATATCCATCATGGTTCAACGAACTGGATATCCTCTTACCGATGGATTAAGCTGTACTTTATGTGTAACAAGACATATTATTAAGGCTAATGCAAAAAGAATGCCCCTAGCCACTCCAAGGTTTACACAATGCCTCGAGATTTTCAACAATTATATGTACTCAACTTGATAAATCTACATTGCAAATACCTCATTGAATGCAAAGAGTTGATACATATTCAAATATTACACAAAATGTAATGAAATCAGTACAAACTTCATAAGAGCAACCTCACATTAAGCAAACCACTAATTGACAGTATCCCATGATACTCCTAAGCCCATGTTAATGACATGTCGATCAAATACACAAGGGCGAAGGCCTTTAGGCCTTTAGTTAGCGGATCTGCAAGCATATCATCTGTTGAAATGTGCTTCCTTTGCAATGTCCTTAGTGCGAACTTTTTCCTTTATAGTCAGGTACTTGACCTCCATATGCTTAGCCCCTTGAGATCTCTATTGTTGTTAACAAACAACACTGTAGAGTTATTGTCACAATACAATTGTATGGGCCTATTCACAAAATCCAAATCACGGTCGACTCATGTGGAGTTTCGGAGCCAAATTGTAGTAGCGGCTGAAAAGCATACTACAAACTCGCTTGCATGGTAGAGGATGCTATTGATTCGCATTTCTCACTTTTCCGCGATCTTGCCTCACCCTTCTTAAAGATGTAACTTGTTGTTGACTTCTTTTCATCCTGACAGCCAGCAAAGTCTGAATCTGAATACCCTGACTAAGCGCCCAGGTCTGAACATGTTTGTAAATCAGCATTTAGTCTTTTGTCCTCTTTAAGTACCTCATAACCTTCTTGGCAGTAACCCAATGATCGTGTCCTGGATTTGACTGATATCTGCCTAGAAGTCACATTTGTTAATGTCTCCAGGCCTAGTACATACTTGAGCATACATAATACTCCAAAGTGCACTAGCATAAGGTACATTCTTCATTTGGGCTTTCTCAAAAATACGGATGAGGACATTATAATGGACTCAACTTATCACCTTTACGGCCAGGAGCAATTCACGGCTTACATTGTGCATATTGAATCTTTCTAAAATCGATCAACATATGCCCTACGAGATAAACCCAGTAGTCGCGAAGAGCGATTCTATGAATCTCGATGCCGGGACAAGAAGCGCCTCTGGTCAACATATCAAAGTTCTTTGACAACATCCGCTTTGTCTCATGCGGTAAACCAAGGTCACTTTAGCGCAAGCGAGGATATCATCCACATGAGTATAAGGAAAATGAATTTCCTCCCATGACCTTCTGATATATACATTGATCTACTTTGTTCTCAACAAAACCATATGAAGTAACAACACTATGAAATTTTAAGTACCATTGTCTAGAAGCTTGCTTGAGACCATAAATAGACTTTTTCAGTCTGCATACAAGCGTACCTGAATCATTTGCCACAAAACCTTGGGTTGCATCATATAAAGGCTTCTTGTTAGGTCTCAGTGAAAAGCCAGTTTTAACATCCATTTGATGTAACTCCATATCGAAATGAGCAACTAATGCCATGATCACTCTGAAAGAATGCTGAAGAGACCCCGGAGAAAGGTTGCTTCATAGTCTACTCCTTCTCTCTAGAAATTAAAACCTTTGGCTACGATTACGGCTTTAAACTTCTCAATCTTTCCTTTAGGGTCCTTTTAGTCTTATACACCCGTTTGCGCCAATGGGTCCACATATTATAAGGTAAATTCAACAAAGTTCCCAAACTCCATTATATGCCTCATAGATTGAAATTCATCTCTCATGCATCCAACCACGGTTCGTGAGGCAGAATCGACTTTCATAAGTCATTGGATCAGCGAATACTTAGATATCGTAGTCTTGCTCTCCTATATAGACTAAATGAGTCGGGTGATATATGGTGATGTCTCTCTAATGGATCTCCTTCTTTGGAGTAGCAATGGCCACATCCACACACAGAGACTTGATGAACTTCGGTAAAGTTTGTCTCGACAGGATCGAGCCTCAGCGGGTTCAATATATGGTGTGTGGGAGTCTCCTAAATTATCTGGCCAATAGGAGAGATAGGAAATGCCATATCACCCACATTACTATTATCCTCAATATTGTGAAGCGACTACTTTCTTCGACCCATCGCTTAAAAACTTGTTGTCTGTGATTACAATTCTTGTGCCTCCGGTGGATTATAGGCAGAGTATCGCCGAATATTCGGGTGAGATCACAAAGTAACAGGTGTTCTTGAGTCAGCTTACTTAATGTTGGATTATACGACTTCATACCTTGAGGACATCCCCAAACCTAAGATGGTTTAAGCTAGGCTTACACCGGTCCACGCTCAAAAGGAGTCAGCAGGAACAACTTTTGCGGTACCACGATTTAGAATGTACCATTTGTTTTCAAAGCTTCACCCCCTGAAAAACCCGAGTAAATTTGTCCTACTAATGCCACTCCTTACCATTTCCATAGAGTGTGATTGCCTTTACGGCTACACATTTGCTTTCAGGACTCCCAGGCATAGTAAACGAGCCACTATGCAAAATCACATGGCTGTTGTGAATGGCCTTAAGGCTGTCAGGCATCGCCATGCACTATAATACTCTCCACCTCGGTCGGATCTAACAACCTTTATGACTTTTTCCCATTGTTTCTCGACTTCAATCGAAAATCTTGAACTGTCAGAGACTGACCTTTTCTTTAATCAGTCTGAGATAACCATATAAAATAGTCATCAATAAATGTGATGAAATAAAATTTCTACACAAGGTTGTCATTATAAGGTCCCACTTATATCGGTGTGGAATGACCTCCAGTGAGTGAGCTTGATTCTGGTTTCTTTTCTTATCATTGGTCATTTTACCTCTACACTTGGAGTCTACATGTCTCTAAGTCATTTTAAGAGTGAGCAAGATGTTAGTCTTGTCAAACCTTTCTACTCTATCCTTAGAATGTAATGATGGTTATCCTTACAAATCGTAAGGCGTTCATAGGTAATGGTCTCTTAGAAACAACCTTTACCGGTAGTATAATGACATTATATAATAATGAATTCAGCTACAAATCATGCAAATCAATTTGAACATATATCAGCAACACATTTGTTTGAATCAGAGAAATAAATAACTGCATTATCTTGGACTAAGGTAATCCATAACGTCAAGACGATCTTAGGAAACTAGGTTGATCAATGAAGTGCAAAAGTATATTTTCCGCATTAAATCTGACAGTCTGAGTCAAGATTACGCTCTACAAAACTTTGTATCAGCTTTCTACGTTTGTTTCTACGGTGAGTCTTGATTCATCTGATTCGTTCCTCAGGTTTATGAATCCACCGCTGATAGCATGACGATTAGTTTACATGTCGAATACGAGCGGATGTTGCCAAGGATGGTTAGATTCTGAAACAAGAATCTTTAAAATCTCATTGTAAATACGACTGGACAATAAACTTTAAACTTTGCAATCTTCTTTATGTGACCTCTTCTTACGAAAAACGTGAAAGTGTCTCATACAAGGATATCTTTTACGTATTATTAGATTGACGGTGAATTAATAGTGGTGCCTTTATGATCAGTTTCTGGACTCTGTTTTCACTTTATTGATTGAAACTATATCAAGACCATGTGCACTTTCCTTCTTAGTTTCTCTTCTCGCCATAACCACACTATAAGTCATTAAATTGACCAGCTCTCATCGCGGGAATTTATAATTTGTCTTTGCAATCTGATGTCAATTCAGAAGGGTGTTTTGGGAGAGGGCTTCGATGATACCAGCATCAGAATGAAATATTCAGAGCTTGAAGCTTACGTCTTTCACGTCTGTATCCTAGGACTGTCTAACCCCATTGTGCCATCATACTTCATATTGAGCTTTTGAAAAGTGTACCAATCTCGGCATTAGATGAAATGGTTTCTTTCAGGCTGCCATCATTTCCCTTAGCCTGATGCGATCAGATTGATGAAACCCTTTTAAGTGTGTATGAATCTAGTTCTTCATTGTCAATAAGCAAATCCTATTGCTCTTTTCCCAGGCAGCATAGTCCGTTTTCTCTCCATGAACTAACACATGATCACCTCCTTTGGGAGTATGACCACGTAATAAAACAGGAGACATCCCCACAATATGAGACTGATATTTCTCAAACCCAATCAAGTGTGCCACTTTGGTGGTCACAACCCAATTGAATCCTTGAAAATCTGCATGCAGGGATATAAACTTTATGTATCACATTCATATATATATGTAATGCTAGATGGAAAAACGAGTATGTCTTTTACATTACATATCATGCTAATTATCTTGTTCAATTCATTTAATAGACGATTCAAATAGTAGTAATTAAATTACGCCAATGAAAGAATGTTATGAAAATAATAATGGTAATTCAAATAGTAATTAATTAATTACCTTAATGAAAAACGTTATGAAAATAATAATGGTGGCCAAGTCAAAAAATCGGGTAGGGATAAATCTAAGTCAATAGGATTAGGCCTCAATGGCGTGGCATGACGTCATCAAGCGATTACCGAGCGGAAAGAGCCGGGTTAGACGACCGTGCGTGGCGAATCCGCATGTAAGTAACCTATGATCTTGCCCATGTGGGCGTAGTGACGCGTCGAAATAAGGCGACGTGTCACCCACAATATTCTCGTCTCGATGAGTAGATTCCAAATATGTAATAAATTTAACTTTCATACATTAAAAAAAAAAAAATTGGCGGACGAGCCTCTGACAAAACCTATTCATGTTTGGTCCCAACTATAGTAGGCGCAAATGCCGGGTGTAGGCCCACGAACATGGCATGCGGGACCACCATAGTTGAAAACAAAACACAATAACGGAGAGAATTGTCGATTCGCGTACCACAATTTGGAATCCACATCTTCACGAATTAAGCGACAATCGCGAACACGAGCCTCAAGATCTTCTCCCACTATCCTTAGTTAAAACAACGGCTAATGAGATTGCCACTCACGAGGAGGAGAGTTTTTCTCCTGAATCTGGATGTGGTCAAAATGTACTAATATCATTAGGGTTAAGGAGGGACTTGAGCACTATTTATAGAGTCTTGACCTGGGTGTCATTCTGAAGTAGACGTACACAAGCCCACACCCCAATGACCCATATTAGGCGTTCAAGATCTATATATCTCACCTTTATTAGACCAAACTAATTCGATTAATTTCAATTCATATAGCCACATTAAAGTTCTTGCATAATGCACCTTAACCTCAGTTCCCCTCCAAGGGTATTTGTGGAAAAAAATTAACAAACACGCGTGCTTTTATATTATTAAATATTGTTTTAACATTTTGTTTCATCATATCTAATTTATATGGTAGAAATCGTTTCAAAAACGCAGGCATGAGGAAGGGGTCATGGGCATAAGCATGTGGTAGAACGATTTACTACATTATAACAAATGTTTAACTTTCAAAGAATATTAAATTCACATTTAGATTTGCTAATATTTTATAACATAATCACATATTGTAAAAATATTTTCTTACCACCTTTTTACCTTTCATATCATATATAACTATAAAGGGTTAATTACATAAATGATGTTTCAACATGTTTTTTATTTTGAGTATCTCAGCTTTATTTTATTTGTCAGTTATATACACTTTTGATTTTTCTATTTTGGTGTCTCAACTTTATTTTTTCAACCAAGTGTCAAGCTTCAGATTTTTTTTTCTATTTTGATGTATAACTTTATTTTGTTTAATCAAGTGTTTCAACTTTTAATTTTTGTCAATCATGTGCTTTGTTGCCTATGTTATTAGATATTTGAATAAGCAAAATGCATCCAAGAACTTGTTCTAACTTTAAAAATGATGAAATTACTTAAAATAAGCCTTAATGAGGATATTTGAATAAGCAAAAATTACATTTAAATAACTGTTTATATTATGTAAAAATGTTGAAATTGCTTAAATGAACTTTAATGAGGTTAAAGTTATGTATCATTTCTATGTTAGGGTATTTGCTACATATTAGTTACTATACAAAAGAAATTGATAAAAATTATTGCTATGGAATTGAGATAAAAATAAACATTTTTATTATTTAAAAAATACTTTTAATAACTAATGTTTTATTTTAAAATTTTCGGTACCAGAAAACTATAGTATTAAAAATAATAGAAGATAATTAAAAGTTGTTGTTTTTTAAATTATTATATTTCTTTTTAGATTTTTTTTTTTTAATTTTTATCTCAATTCTATACTAGTCAATTTTATAAATTTCCTTTTAGTAACAATGAATAAATAAAACCACCAATGAGGCCGGATTGAAGCTAAGTGGTTAAGAAATACGATAGGCATAAGGTGGGAAGCCTTCAGTTAAGTCCCAATGAGACAAAATTATTGTACTTATAAAAAAATATATAGTAAGTCCCATAATGTAGAAAATCATAATATTGTCATTTCTTCCTTGTAAAAATGTTCAAGTAATTTTATTATTTTTGTGATGTGGAATGCCATTTTAAATTGAAATTTTTCCTATAAAGCATTTAATTGAACAAATATAAATTGAGCATCAAATAGAGAAATTAAGGTCTATTTGGTTGTATTTAAAACAACTCTGGTTTAGAATAAAAATTAAATATTCTTACTTGCTATTTACCATTATTCCAAGCAATATTAATTATGTCAAAGTGTTTTTTAACTGTTTTTTTAAAAGATAAAAGTTTTGAAAAAAAAACTTTTTAAAATAAAATAAAGAAAATGATATTATTTATATTCTTTCTCCTACAATTTCTTTTAAGTTCTTGAAAATTTTTGTTATTCTGTAAGTAGTTTAAATAATTATAATGTACATAAGATAGTTTGTGATTATTGTGTCACTAGTAACGAGGAGAGTTTTGTATGACTAAATAATATGACAAAATATTCCAATTACTTTCGTTAGGTCATTGAATGATATGTTTGGATTAAAATCTAACAATAAGTTTATTTTTTACTTTTATCCTGAAAAATATGGGTTTAATTGCCATTGATGAGTTGAGATTTCCAGTCCACATAATATCTTATATTGCTCTAATTAGTTTTGATGTTAAACATGGTAATTTAAAACTTACTAAGATTTTACAATAAAAAAATATATTGAATCTAAAATTTTAAGTAAATAAGAAATAAATTCTTATGAATCTAAAAATATGATTTGGGTAATGAGATAGAAGTTTTTACATATCACTTTTTAATTTAAAAAAGATTAAAGTACTTTAGTTCATGATTTAAAAATAATGTTTTTCTCTTAAAGAATTTTAAATATTCTTAAAACTTCTTTACCATTATTTTAAAAAATTAAAAAAAAAAGTGAAAGTTAAGAAGTTCTTTTTTTATGGATTTTTAAAGAAAAACATAGAAAATAATTTTATCATTCAAAACTAAATATTGCTTCTCCAAAAAATGTTGTTTAGTGAGTTTATATCTCTTTTATGTATTTTTTCTTTGTACACTTTAATTATTGTAAACTGAATTATTAATATCAGTTTTCAAATTTAAATAACAAGACGACTTACAATAAATAAAATAAAAACTAGACCCTCCAATAAAAAATATATTAATCACGAAATATTATTAACAATACCTTTACTTTTTTTGAAGAGGAAATAATAATAAACTTTCTAATCATAACAAAACAAAACATATATAATACTATATGTCTATGTTTTAAATATCATCAACAATAACAATGACAAGGGCCTTTAGGTAACTTTTTGCAAATGCCTCCTTTAGTACATTTAGAGGCACAAAATGTCAGCATTTTCCCACCCTTTGGTTATCATCTTGCCCGGAATACAACATACTAAATCCAGGATGGTTGTTTTGCAACATCTTCCACCTTCACTAGCAGCCTTGTTGCTGCTGAAAATATTGTATTTATTTGAAAAAAAAATTGTTAATGCACTATGTTGAACTATACGTAACATTAAATATATATTATATATCCTGTTATTTAAACATCATTTAAATATATGTTGATAACGTCAACTCATGCAGATATACGTTTATATTCTATTTGGAAGAGTATATATTCAGTAAATTTAAATCAACATAAACATTCTGAAGAAAGAGTAGTAAGCTAGAGTTGTTCAGTTAAGAATGTTTTATAATTTAATAGAAAAAAACATAAAGAGAATCATGTAGATGCAATTAATACGAAGATGAAAAGATATGAATGGAACAAACCTAGGCATATCACGAAAGCGTTATAAGGAGGGCAGCCACACTTCTTGCTGTTGGCCATTTGGTAGAGCTGGTGTTTAAGTTTGGGTTCAGATTTTGAAAAGCATATAAATAGAGAACACCGAATGACTAAATTTGGAAGAATATTAATTCATATATGCCTGCACTGCCTTAGTAATATTGTAAATCTAAAACAACATCTGCAATAAATAAAGAACTTTTTATATAAAGGTAGAGTGAATTAAAGTCAATTCTAAAACTGAAGAAGAAGAATAATAATAGTTTCCATGTTCAAGTTATATGGTCTCCTTCCATTACCAAAGATATCCAATAAGAATATATGTTTTTTTAAAGCGTATCGATAGAATCCAAGATCCTGCCAATTTTATGAATTTATCTCTTATTGCTAAATCTATGCTTAACCCTATTTATATTTTTTCTTTTGCATCATTAAATAATCAATATTCATGTGAGAAAATTCTGATTTTATAAAATTTGTGAGAGGTATAAGAAAAATAACTTGAGAAAATGAAAGAAAATTAAAAGTAAAAAAAGAAAAGAAATAATCTGAAGTGTGAAAAGAAAAATTGCTTTCAACAATAAGTAAAGAAAAAAACTATCCTTATTTTTATATTTATTTCCTTTCTATAATTTAATAAAATTTCTATTATTTCATATTATATAAGTTTATAAGAATATAAAAAATATGAATATATGACCGGGAATCAAATATTCTATAGTTGTAACTTCTCCCTTTCTATCTATACTATTTTCCTTTATTATTTGTAGGAGGTAATTAGGAAAATATTATAATAACCCTTTCTTACCATTTTCCTTTATATTTTCTTTTCTTTATTTTTTTTCTATATCATCCGGAAAATAATTTCATGGTATTTTTTCCTTTTTCTAGCATTTTCCAAGAACCAACCAAAAATAATTAGGAAAATTTTTTAATTCTCAAATTTTGAGACAAATTTTCTATTTAGAAAAAAATTATCTTCTCAATGTTAAACCAAACATGGCAAAATTTATGTTAGGAATGTTAAACCTAATTTTTCTCAAAAATTTTAACATTTTGAATGAAATCGTTCTCAAGATAAATTTATTGGATTTAGTTAATAATACAAATTTATATAAAACATAGAATCAAAAGTATTAAAAACTCTAGAGGATGATGCAGCATCCAAGTTAATAACAAAAATGATCGATTCAAGACTTACACATTTGATAATAAAAAAATACCTATAATATTTAAGATTTCAGATTACAGCATACAGACAAATAGGATTAGGATTTGATCTGATGACTCTATCGGATCAAACTTTGTCATTTGAATTGCCAACATGAAAACCCATGAATTAGCAAACTGTCACAACTATCCGTCGTAGCAAATTGGCGATAAAATATGCTACAACAGGTAGATGACAAAACACGCCGCATGCAACAGGTCAACGACAAAAACACGAAAAACAAAGGAAACACAAAGAAAAATAATGCAAACCCGCATCACAAGACACCGTAGGGGTCTGGGATAGGGCATGGGATATTTTAGGTATTCCATGCCAACATGCTATATGTGCTTTGGTGCACAATGAACAAGATCCAATGGACCAAATTTCTAGTTTCTATCACATTGATATGTATAGAGCTGCTTATCAGTTTAAGATAATGCCATTGAGAAGCAAAAGGTTCTACAAAATGGATCAATATCTCCTAATTGAGCCACCTCCTGTGGAAAAGAATGGAGGAAGACCAAAGACAAAGAGAAGAAGAGAAGAGCGTGAGCAAAGACCTAAAAAAATTAGAACAAAACTTTCAAGAAAAGGGATACATGTTACATGCTCCATCTGCAAGCAACAAGGACACAACAAAGCCAGTTGCTTAAAGGTTTGTTATGTTTATCTCTTATTTCCTTGAATTGATTTTTAATTGATAATCTTGATTGTTGGATGTCTTTTCGATGTTTTATAAGAAACATCATAGCGGCATGATCCACACATCCAACTCTGCTTCAATCAACTCCAAGCCCCTTACTCATGCCCCTCCCGCTTCAAGAACCCGCCTTACTCATGCACATTCCCTACTCATGGCTCTACTCCTTCTCATACCCCCGCCTTCATAAATTGCTCCCTAATCATGTCCTTGCCCCTGCTCATGTCCCTACGCCTACTCATGTCTCTACTCATGCACATTCCCTTACTCATGGCCCTGCCTCTTCTCCTATCCCTGTCCCTTCTCATACCCCTTCCCTTACTCATGTCCCTACCCCTACACATGCAAAATCAAGTTGTAGGCCATTAAAACTTCATATCCGTGCAGCAACAAAATCAAGCAAGAGGCCAATTAACAATCTTTATGTTGGTTTATTTGATAAGTATTGTTTTATCGATATTATGTGCGAGATGGTGATTTATAACATGTTCACAGACCTTTACATCTCAAACACATTTGATATAAGTAGCAGCATATAGTATAATTGTAAGACCCTAGAAAATTCCACCTTTCGGAAAAAGGTAAAATCGTACTCTTGGCCAAAACCCGAAATTTTCTAGACTCTAAGATGAAATCCATTTCACCGCTTGAATCGCCTCGCGAAATCTAGCTAACACGTCGAATCTCTCACGACCCAAGATAGTTCGAATTTACACGCTTTCGAGGCATCGAAGCTCGGGTGCCGTAAACGTAAATCTGAGGCACAAAATCACCTATAAATATGTACTAGCGTGACAAGGTTGTATGAGAGAAATGATGGGAAACGGATGGTCGAGATATATTGTCAAATGTCGTAAAATCCAAAGCTTCAGGGACATAAATGTCATTTTGGAAACTTAAAATGGATAATAGGACAAAATAAAATAGTGGCCTATCCTCCTCCTTGAAAGCCAAAAGAAAACAGTAGAAGGGAGATGCAAAGGCTGAAATGGTGATATTCTAGTGTGAGAGAGAGAGACTCTCTCTAGATTTCTGAAATCCGACCACGAAATTCTTCTGAGCAAGAAAGAAAGGTCCTACGCGATTGTGCCTGCGTGGGATCCGGTTTCTAGAGTTTTCAGCCAAACCTGTGAGGTAGGGATTTATCCATTGGTTTTAGCACTTTGTTTAAGTGTTTTATGATGTTTCTGCCAAGAAGGCCTCAACTGCTGCTTGATCTACCCCAAAACTTGGCACCGAATTGTTAGAATTTAGCTATTTGGATGTACCACTGACCGTGCGGACGGTGTGGGCTGTCAAGGTGAATGATGCATTAAATCATGTATTGTGGATGTGTATGAGACCTAATGGCCATGAAATCTGCCCAAAGGAACCGATGATTTGATGAGGTGTCGTGAACAAGAACTCCAGGGTTTTAATTGCTCATGTGAATAATGACACGAAAATAATTTTTTGTGTGAAAACGTGTTTGGTCTAGTAATTCAAGTTGAATTACTCGTGTTTGATAATTAAACCACGTGAGCTAATTTTTGATGTAATGGATTGTGAAATTACATGACATGTTTGTGTGATTTAAATTATGTAAATATATGCATGATTATATATTTGCATGTGTTATATAATTGTATCGAATTTGGCATCATGCATTCCATATGCATCGGGGCACCCTAGAACGAGTGGGAGTGGAGTACGAGGTGGCCGGTCATCGAGTGGTTTCTGAGGGCTGACTAATAAAATAATTATCTGGAGGTAGTCCATATAAAATATCAATCGTCTGAGTCACACTGGATATACATCTGAGGGCTGTCCACTAAATAGATTTTATCTGAGTCGGTCCACTACTTATCGGAGGGTTGTCCACAATTAAAAACAAATATCTTGTTTTGAAAAATAATGTTTCTCATACGGGCTTAGGCATGTGAGGGAGTCTGTGAGACTCTGGTGAGTCGATGTACATCCAAGTAGGATCATGCATTTACTTGAATGTATGTTTTCATTGGAGCATTGCATATGCACTTAGGTGGAGAGCAACCATTTAGGGTGATTCCACTACTGGGCGATAGCTCACCTTGTCGAGGGATATTATTTTCGTGCACAAAGGGAGCGTCAAGAGACTCGCCTCATCCTAGAGGCCATTTTGTGAAGAAAGCTCAAGCCGTGGGCTTTGATTTTGTTATACACATGTATTGTAACTCTATAAGTTTGATATATGATGTATAAGGATAATTTTAGACACTTCTTGAAACTATTGTATATAGTCAGGATTTATTTGGATGAGTATTTGCTCAGGCCATACGCTTTACTCATATATGTCATAATCGAACCTGCTCGGGGACAGTTTGTTTCGTAGAGCTCCCCGTACAAAGGAGACACTGCTCGATTTTCGTGAGTCGAGTCGGGTTACCCTACAATCACGAGTATTCCGCAGGTTGACAGGTAGTCAACGGACCCCCGAGGAATGGGGCGTCATAGTTTGGTATCGTGAGCCTGTGCATACTACTACCTAGTATTCGAGGATTCGGGGCTTAGGCCATAGTCTTTGAGGGTGGTGTAAGAACATCACCATTAGGGTGTGGTTTGATGTTGAGTTTAGGTATGAGATTACCTAGGAAATCACTTCTGACAAAACTAGACACCGCATGGATGTGTTTACGTGTTTGATGTGTGATTTGATGAATTGTCAGGTGAAAATATGCATAACATGAATTTTTACAAGTCAGGTGAAACGGGTGCTTAGGTAACAGCACATTGTGTTGGAAAATTTTTTGGAGTTTTTACAAAGGTGTGAAAACCGGAACAAAGGAAAATAAAATAAAATAAATTGGAATAAATTTATTCGTTATCGAAATGAAAAAAATTGGTGAAGAAAATTATTTTCTAAGGCTTACAGGTGTAAAACTTAAGCAGGGGACCACTAAAAATAAATTTTTATAAATTTATTTGAGTATTCTGGAAAATGAGAAAAAAAAAAGAAAAAAATAGGTATGTATTTTTTTTATGTCTTCCAAAGAATCGAAGAAATGAAAAAAATGAAAATGAAAAAAATGTGTAAACCGAGCCTGGGCTACTCGCCCAAATCAGATTGGTGGACTTAGTCTTTTAGCAAAGGAATTGTATTGCAAGAGAAGGTAGTTGGTTTGGTTTGTATCAAGAAGAGGCAGAGTTTGAATCACAATACACCGGGCACAGATAAAGGAGCCCGGGCAACCGAGGATTGTATCAAGTAATACAATTCATCGCACGTGACTAATGGGGCCGGCTCGTTAGCGTGTCACGACACACTGTGTATCGTGACATGGGAACAGGGAATAGTAAGGTTGTATTGCACATACTCCACCGCAGACTCGCGACATCTACAAGAGCGCCATGAACCGCGGTCACCTGCCAGCAGCCCGCAGCGAGCGGGCGACGGGGCGCAGCAGCCGACATGGCGCTGCGCATAGCGCGCATGGCACGCGCGCGACTACGGCCACGCCAGTTCGGGCCGCGGCTACATGGCCGGGAGCCCCGCCACGACATTGCGCCCGCGCGCCGGCTCGCCAGGCGCACCCGGGCGTAGTTTGGCCGGCCGTGTGCACACTGCATTTGATCTGCACTTTAGGACTCAAAGACTGCCTCGAGTCACTTTTTAAGTACTGTTCATGAACACTGTTCATCACAAAAAATTTTCGAAAAATAAAATAAAATAAAATAAAACAAAATCAACTAAAATGAGACAAAATTTTGGAAAATAAAATAAAATTTTCAAAAATAAAATTTTAGTTGATAAATATGATTTAATATATCGGGATAAATGGTCTCAGATTACAGAATGCAAGTGGACTTGATATATACACCGATTCTGGGTGGTAAGGGAATAGTGTCCTGGGTCAGATGCAGGCCTTGTAGATACTCGCATTGAGATTTAACTTGGCTACTGAACCGAGTGCAGATGGCTGACCGGAGGACGAGGACGAGAGAGCGTCCACTGGTACCGGGTCGCACCACCAAAGATTCGACCAACCACCGCATTTGATCAACGTGCCTCAGAGGTCAGAGGTATCACGCGCCGCATCACACGTGCCAGTGTGTAGCAAGTAGTCAGGGAGGTCCTAGTAACCTCCAAAGGTTTAGACGATCATCCTCCGACATTCATTGTGGGGAGGAGATCCGGGTCGGTGGCACTACTGGGTTCATGCAGCATCTGTAATGTTGGGGAAAGGCGAGACACCGACTCGACTCAGATCGCATTAGCTGCTCCAGCCTAGAGGGGCAGTCCTGTATGGTGGAGATGGCAAGGACCCTAGAGACATAGAGGCTATGACATGCTGCAGTTTCGTGGAGCTGCCTGGCGGGTAGCATTTTCCAGATATCAAGGAGGCGGTCAGAGTCTCAGAAATGTGGGCAGGGGGTGACGATAGTGATGGATTATGTTGCTGTGTTCATGCACCTAAATTTCGATTTGCTGATGATTACGTGGCCACAGACATGGCCAAGGTTAGGAGATTTGAGAATGGACTGAAGTTATCCATTCGGGCCAGGATTGTAAGACTTCGCCTACAGGATATGGACTCCATGGTTGGGACAACCCTAACCATAGAGAAAGAGAGAGAGGATGCTAAGAGCACTTGTGATGCGGGTGTTAGTAGCAAGAGGAAGGAGAGCCGATCTTCTTCCAGTTCAGGAAAGAAGCAAAGGGCTTCTAGTTCACGAGGGTTCCAGAGTCGCACCTCATCCCGGCCAAAGGATTGGGATAGTCAGCTTGGTCAGCCGGGCGTATGGTGTGCTACCATCGCAAGAACCCGACACATGAGGAGGGATCACGCCCCTGCAGACAGTGGATCCTGTGGTTTCAGACAAAGACGGCCCCGGGCCGCTGGTAGGACAGAAAGGATACGCATATCCCTCCACAAATCGGCATAAAAGCCGCAGGAGCCAGCTTCAGCCAGTGGAGCTACACGCACATCCCGCTTCACAGTGTGCCGTAGAGGCCAAAAGTCAGGCCGAGGCAGAGGACAAGACCCTTCGACTGTGCATTGATTACCGACAATAACAAGGTTGGCAATCAAGAATCTGCACTCCACATCGAGGATCGACGATTTGTTTGATCGGGTTGAGAGGAGCGCGAGTCTACCTAAGATAGACCTTTCGACCGGTTACCATCAAATCGAGGGTTAGGAGATAAATATCCCTAAGATACAATAGAAGCGCATGGCACTTTGAGATTACTGGTGATTCCTCGATCGGCCAAACGCCACAGCATCTACGGGATCTCATGTATGGGTGTTCCAACCCTATCTGTGATCGGGCTTTGTCGTGGTCTTCGTGGATGACATTTTCGACCTACTCCCCGCCGCGAGGGAGCATGAGTATCACTGAGGATCATGTTACGCCATGGCAGGACCATCGGGCCAGACGCCAAGTTCAAGAAGCGGAGTTTCTGGCCATCGGCGCGGAGATTTCGGGGACACGCGGTGTCGCCATGATCGCCGCGTCTGACCTGCAGAAGGTCAAGGCCGTGATGAGTCGGGAGAGGCCAAAGTCACTCGAGATATGCGCTGATCGGGCCGGGTATTACAGTGAGATCTACTGAGGATTTCTCCCCAGACAAGAAGAATCATGACGAGATCAATCTGCATGAGGCCAAGGCTTGAATGGGATGATCGATGCGAGGAGGTAACCTGTGAATTGAAAAGGAGACTTACTTCACCCTATTCCGATAGTTCCGCACAGGGACAGGTAATAACAAAGGTATCGTGGATACTGAGGGTCAGACTAGATGTTTTGATGCGCCGTGGAGGGTAGTAGCTTATGGTTCCCGCCGCTGAAGAATCAGCGAGTGCACTACCCCACACACGACTCGAATTGGCGACCGTAGTTCGCCTTTGAAGATTCGCGCCACTACTTATATGGCGAGGAGTTCGAGGTGTACTCAAACCATAAAAGTCTGAAGTATATCTTCACGCAGCAGGACCTCAATATGAGGCAACGCAGATGGATGGAGTTCCTAGAGGATTATGACATCACTTCAGATTACCATCCCGGGTAAGGCAAATGGTGGCGGATGGGCTCACTAAGTCACGGAGTATCGGGCTAGTATAGCTTCCGATGGGCGATGTCGAGACCGTGGGACAGTGGCACGTTAGGGGAGCTTAGTAGCTACAACCGGGCCTCCGTCAACGTAGTGATTGAGTCCCAGTGGCGTGATTACGAGATAGTGTCCATCGTGACCGGCATGGGCCGTACATGCATCGTACGGACTGGCCCAATACGATGGTAGTCTCGATATAGAGGACTCCAGAGCGGCTCCCTCATTCGACCGATTTCCGAGAGAGGAGATTCTCAGGAGTTTCACCGCTTCGACTGCGGCATCCAGTGGCACGAAGATGTACTGTGATCTCGCTGGGCCAGACATCGAGCGAATGAAGAGACGTGTAGGGGACTCGCGGCGACGATGTCTCACGTGTCACAAAGTTAAGGCCGAGCACCGTATCGCCAGGCTACTTCAGCCAATGGAGGTGGCTGAGTGGAAGTGGAGCACGTGACGTCGCAACGGGATGAACCCACTCGCCACTCTGACACCATGCATATTATTGACGCGCAGATGTGCGACGCCCCAAACTCCGAGGGTCCGCGACTCACCCAACCTCGTTGCACTCGTGAATGCCTGGTGACCCGACATTTTCACACTTAAAATCGGCAGAAGTCTCCTTGTACGAGAAGCTCTACCCAAATACAATACCTGTAAATACCTGTCCCAAATAGTCCAATATATTCACAATATGAGTAAAACGGCCACTTGGGCCCATAAACAATACTCCTCATACTACAACAACTATATCCAATAGTTTCAAAAGAGTTAATAATTCACTCTTATACAACACATATATCAAAATTAGAGAATTCTAATACATGTTTCAAATCATCAAAGCCACAACCCGACTTTCTTCTAAGACCACCTCTATGACGTGCCGTCTCCGCGCATGCTCCCTGTACCTGTAAAATAAAGGGGGGTCCCACGACGGGGTGAGCTAAAGCTCAAGAGGGAGAATCGTCTCTAAGTGGGCTACTCACCACCTAAGTGCAGAGCAATGTTCCAAAGTAAACACCCATTCAAGCAAATGCATGATCCTACTTGAATGTCTACATGACCAACTCATCCCGATTCCTCATCGACTCACACTCGCCTGCCCTCGTATTTGCATCTATTATATTATTACGACAACCTCGATGAATATATATCAATTAACAAGCCCGACGATTGATATATTATTTGTCTGCGGGACTACCCTACGAATAAATATCAACCAGCCGTCCGACTCGCTGATATATATTATTTGATTTGACTACCCTCCGATAATTACATTTTAGATTACCAACCTTGTTTCTGTATCATCTCATGCACTAACTCCTATATTCCTAGGATGTTCCAATGCATATGGAATGCATGTATGCGCCCAATTCATTTAATCACATGCAAATATATAAACATGAATATATTCGCATAAAATTAAATCACACAAACATGTTAGTGTAATTATCATTTCACGATCAAAATTAGCTCTCTTACTATCAGCAAAACAACACAAGGCAATTCGACTAATTACTTAACCAAACACATAATTTTACGAAAATATATTCTGAATATTGTTTGAATAAGGAAACCCTACATTATCTCCGAAAGATCATTGAAATCAACTGGCTCACTTAGTGAACCCGAATTACCGGGCCATTCCCTTTACCTAAATTCAATCAAAGCATGATTTAACACACAAACCCATCATTGTGAACCCACCGCCGTGGAGGCCACTCTGCCGCTCCATTTTTTCCTAAAATGATCACCCTGGCCCCATGTTTCGGGATTCCATCAACTGCCCTCACTACTCAAACAACCTAAACATCGACAAAACACTTAAAATAGAATAAACCCAAGTTAGGGAGAATCCTAATTTCAAGGAGTTTGAAGAAACTCCCTTAAACCGACACTACGCAGCCTTTCCGCGTAGAGCATTTCTCCTTCTTGTTCAAGCCTCGCCGACGACGGATTCGTATTTTTAGAGAGAAGCTTTCTCTAAAGAAAAAAAACAAAAATGGCTACTGAGGAAGCCTTCTAGTTCATCACGTTTGGTCTCTTAAGTAGGTTGAGACGCACTATTGACAATTTTGTCAATTGGGGCCTTAAAATCAAATTTCATAATGACCTTTACATCCCTCTTACCAGATTAAGATTCTAAGACTATCTCTGGGCCTTCCATTTATTACTATTTCACTCATAATACTTATGGTACATGAGTACATGTTATATGTGGCTTTCGCCACGCCGAAAAACCGCTTTACTAAGACCAAAAACCCGATGCCTCGAAAAACGCGTCGAATCCGACCGCCTCGTAAAATTACAGCGGAATTTTACGCGCTAACTAGATTCATGGTATCGATTCCAATGGTGCAATCCGCTTCATCATCCGAGGTCTAGAGAATTTGTTAAGGATTTTTAACCAGAATTACAATTTTGTAATTAAAATACGATTTTGCTCCTGTCTTAAATCGAAATTTCTGGTCTTACAAGATGGGTGATAAAGGGACCGCCACTAAGCTCAGATATTTTCTAGTCAAAAGTAATGACCTTCTCACATGATCGGAGAGATTCTCGCCTGGCTGTATATTCGAGAGATAGTCCGACTACATGGAGTACTAGTATCCATAGTGTCGAATAGAGACCCGAGGTTTACGGCGCGCACTTTCGGGAAGAGTTTCTAAAAAGGCTATGGGCACACTACCGACGATGAGTATAGCTTTCCACCCTAGATGTGATGGTCATTTGGAGAGGACTATATTGTGTGTTAGAGGACATGTCGCGAGCATGCGGTCCCAGATCATCGTAGTAGTTGGGAAGAGCACTTACCCTTAGTGGAATTCGCCTTACAACAATAGTTACTGTGCGAAAGAGATACGGGGATGAAACCGCATGAGGTATCAGATGGGAGGCCATGCAGATCACCGTTATGTTGGACCGAGGTGGGAGAGAGCTCCATCACTAGTCCTGATTTGATTAGAGACACCTCCGAGAAGGTGAGCTTGATACGACAACGTCTTCTCACGACTCAAAGCCAGAGAAGAGCTTTATGCCGATGCCACGCCGACCCTTAGGAGTTCAAGGTCAAGGATCACGCTTCAAGGTGATGCCTAAGAGAGGAGGGTCAGGTTCTAAGAAGCTGCTGAAGCCATCTGGTTTATCGGGCCCTTCGAGATACTCCGGTGGAGGGCAGTATCAGAGTGTACCGGTTGGCTTTACCGCCCAGCATGTCAGGTGTCCACGAGGTATTTCACGTCTCCATGCTCCGAAAGTATTCTCCAGATCCAACCCATGTAGTGGATCGGGGAGAGATTGAGGTTGACACTGATGGGACCTTCGAGGAGGGACCAGTGTGCATTATGGATAGTCGACCAGGTTTTACACGCGAAGACCGCGGAGGTTGCGAGGGTGCTACGGCAACACCGCGTAATTTATGAGTCAACGTGGGAGCGAGTGACACACGGCGCCACCTATCCCTTCGCTTGAGTACGGCTGCACGTGGTATAATCAACTAATATTTAAATGACGAAGATATGTGCCTGTGATAAGGCGCCTCAGATACGTACGCTGAAATGACAGATTATCTTAATTTCGACGAAATTCCTTTATGAGGGAGAATAAGACCCGAGAAAATTCCAATTCTCAAAATGGTAAAATTGTAATTTCGGGTCAAAACCCGAAATTTTCTAGATCTCTGATGACAAACGATTTCATCGTTGAATCGCCGCGAAATCTAAATTTAACATGTCGACTGGCCGACCCGAGACAATAATTTACATGTTTTTCGAGGCATCGAGTTTCGGGTGTCGTAAAACAAAATATGAGGTGACAAAAATCACCTATAACATGTGCTCATGTGACATAAGTTGCATGAGTAGAGAAATGATGGAAACGGAAAGCCGAGATAGTGCCAAATGTCGAAAATCCAAAGCTTGGGGACATAGATGTCATTTTTGGAAACTTAAATGATAATAGGACAAAAATGTGAATAGTGTCATCCTCCTCCTTTGAAAAGCCAAAAGAAAAACGTGAAAGGGGGATGGGAGATGCAGTGGCTGAAATGGTGATATTCTAGTGAGAGAGAGAGAGACTTCTCTCTAGATTCTGAAATTGTAATCGTCGAAATTCTTCTGAGCAAGAAGGAGTGTTGTTCCCACGCGACTAGGCCTACGCGTGGGATCCGATTTTGGAGTTTTGACAAACTCCGTGAGGTAGGGGATTTATCCTACTTGGTTTTACACTTTGTTTAAGTGTTTTATGATGTTTCAAGGGGTTTAGCCTCGAACGGTTGCTTGATCTGTCCCAAAACTTGGGACCGAATTGTTAGAATTTTTTTAGCCATTTGGAGAGTCCACGGACTGTGTGTGGACGGTGTGGGCTGTTGGGTTGTGAATGACGCATTAAATCATGTATTGTGATGTGTATGAGGCCGAAAATGGCCATGAAATTCCTCCCAAAGTGAACCGATGATTGAATGATAGGCCGTGAACAGTAACCCGAGGGTTTTACTGTTCATGTGAATAGTGACACGAAAATACATTTTTGTGTGAAAACGTGTTTGGTCGAGTAATTCAAGTTGAATTGCTCGTGTTTGATAATTAAACCACGTGAGCTAATTTTTGATGTAATGGATTGTGAAATTCATGACATGCTCAGGTGGATTTAAAATTATGTGAATATGCATGATTATATGTTCATGTAAGTATAATTGTATTGAATTGAAGTATCATGCATTCCATATGCACTGGGCAACTAGAACGATAGGAGTGAGTGCATGAGGTGGTTTATCGAGAGAGGGTTTCGAGGGTTAACTAATAAAATAACTACCTGAGGGTAGTCCATATATAAAAATAATCAGTCTGAGTTCGCCAATTGATATACATCTGAGGGTTGTCCACCAGTTAGGATTTATCGAGTCACCACTACTTATATCTGAGGGTTGTCCCTAGCCAATTATAAACAAATATCTTTTGTTTTTTGAAAAATAATGTTTCTCATAATGCCAGTTTAGGTAAGTGAGGAGTCAAAGTGAGGACCTGGTATGAGTCGATCGTAGACATTCAAGTAGATCATGCATTTTCTCAACGCATGTTTACTGAGCACTGTGATATGCACTTAGGGTGGGAGAGTAACCCATTTAGGTGATTCCACCACTGCGATACCACCGTCGAGGGATATTTTCAGTATAGGAGCGATCGAGGAGACTATTTCATCCTAGAGGCCGCTTTGTAAGAAAAGTCTAAGCCAGGGCTTTGGTTTTGTTATGTACACATGTATTAGAACTCTATAAGTTTGATATATGATGTATAAGGATAATTTATTACCTTCTTTGAAACAATTGTATATAGTTACTTTATTTTGATGAGTATTGGTTTCAGGCCCAAGTATCGCTTTTACTCATATATATGCCGCATCAACCGTTTTGGGGACAGTTTGTTTCGCAGCTCCCCGTATTAAAGGAGACTCGCCCGATTGTGAGTCTGCCCAAGCTACCCGACAATCACGAAAGGTATTCGCAAGTCGACGTAGTTAATCTGATCCCCGGAATAGGGCATCACAATTTTAATGAAATGCGAGTGACATAACCTCAACAATTGTTCATCAAGGAGCCAAGAAGTACCATACAAACTCTCTGATTTGAAATGCCTAATGAAGCTCAAAATAGATCTAAGAAAGCCTTATAGAAGAACAACTTTGAAAAGTAGTAGAAGAATAGTTGCTAGAGGTGATTTGTGGACCTCACACATGTCCACATGCCTTTCTACCACTCGGGTTTGCAATGGAAGGGAAAAAGCTCTATAACTTCAAGGCAATTTCAGAAAGGGATGCTAGAGTCAGCAAACCGGGAATCATGGAGAAGCAAGCATGGAGTCACCTACAATCGGGGATCACGAATATTGCGTGTATCGGGTTTTGTCTATCGTTTAGACTATTTTGTAAACATTTTGGAGCCTTCACAACTTATCTCCCATTTTAAAGATTATGGTTTGAACAACTCATTCTTAGTTTTATAAACATCTACTTTTAGATGGTTTATACCAATTAGTTTGTGCCCATTATGAAGCTGGAAATGCTTATGAGATATTTGCAAATGCTTTTGCTTGAAGTGTTGATTTACTTCAATTCACAGTTTAGATATGTTTTCCAAGTACGATTTAAATTCAAGTGTTGATTTACTTACTTGCAACATAATAGAACATAGCCAATTGAACTTAAAATACATCAACCTTCATCGACACATGGCAATCACATACTCTAACCATCAATCCTCAACCTGCTTTACATCCACATTAAAATGAATATGACAAAGGATAAATAGACACAAACAATGCACTACACTTTTAGAAAAACGCATTAACTTTCATTCATTCAATAAGTTGAAATACATCAACCTTTATTGCATTATTATACAATCACAGAATTTCCAGCTTTCATTCCCTCAATTGTTTTACATCCACATTAAAATGAATATGACAAAGGATAAACGCATACAAAAACAAAGGTAATATAACTTTAGAGCAAACTTATTTCATTTGAAAGATGTCTTCAAATCATTCAACTCTTTCTTCAATTCATTCATCTTATTGGTTCCTAACCAATCTTGGGCCTTCAATGAATTATGTTGGTCAAAATTGTTCATCTCGTCATCTTCTTCACAATTTCTATCATTTTTGTCCCTCATTTTCTACTTCCCTTATCTTTATTTGGAGCAAATTTTCTTTTTCCCACCTTTATCAAGCTGGATAACAACTTTGTTCCAGCGCCATCTCCGATCATGCCACAAAAAAAAAAAAAAAAAAAAACGACATCCGTTCCCACTCATAAAAGAAGGCAAACTAATGTATTATACAAAATTAATCAATCTTCAAAGAAAATAAAGCAAATAACTTTTTTAATAAACACTACTTACATGATATTTTGGGCATGAGTAGAATCTCCTCCCTGGATTTGTCTCCTTCCAAGTCGTTAGTAATGAAGCTTTGAAACCACAATCACACAATACAATATGATTGTCGATTCAATGTACTCATAAGGCTGCCTACTCAGGAACTTGATAGCCACTCCAGCCATAAATGAAGGAAACGAAGGAAATGAGGGTTGAAACAAAACCAAAGAGGAAGGGAAAGTCCTTCGAAGCAAAACCAGAGAGGGTTGAAGAATCGAAGTAAAACCTAGGGTTGCCTTTGGCCCGAAGGTTGTATTTTGGAAGAAATTGGTAGAGATAAAATTAGAGCTTTTGATTTCTTCTAATTAGAAGCCTCTCAAGTTTTAAATGTAATTAGGGCAAAAAATTGCAACATTAGCTACTTATACGGCGATCAATGTAATATTTTGACATTTAACGCCCAAAGCTACTACAGAAAAAGCACTGAAGCACGCGAAACGCAAGGGGCCTATTTAGTTTAAGCATGTAGTTTCGATATTTCGGTAAAACTCCGAGGGTTTTTGTACCTTACCCAAAAGCGGAGAAATACACGAGCTTATTTGCACAAGAATATCTTTCCTCAAAATAAAAGAGGTATAAAAAGAAAGCATTTCCAACTGAATTTATAAAAATAAAAATAAATAATAAAAAAAAACTATAATCGTAAAGGTCAAACTCATTTCCATGAAAATTCAAGACTAGCACAACTGAAAGCTGCCTCAAGTGAAGACAAAAACTGAGCCCACCCTTACAAGGTTGAAGACACAATCCGTAATCCTTGACGGAATGCTCCCATATCCCGTTGTGGGAGATGTCCAATTCTTGCAACGTCTCCCCCATGAAACTCGCCTTCGACAAGTCGAACGCGAAGTTTTTTCGCGATATGTCGATTATTTCGCTGGTTTTTGCTGCATTGAGAAACATCAAAGCCGATCCAGAGAAGTTGTTGCGAGAGATGATGAGTCGGAAAAAGTTCGCGTTGCCCAGGGAGGCCGGAATTTCTCCAGAAAGCTTGTTATGCCTTTGAAATTACCGAAAGACTCCGGTAAGGAGCCGTTGAGTTGGTTTCGGCTTAGGTTAATTCCGATTATCTCCGGAAAAGTGGAGTGGCCGGAAAGTTTGTTGACGGACAGATCTAGAAACCAGAGCTTTTAAGATCTAAGAAACGCAGGAACAGAGCCTGAGAGGCTGTTCCAGCTGAGATGAAGGCTTACTAGGTTTGCCAATTTCCCGATGGCCGAGAAACGGATTCTTCCTCAATCGAAGCGTCTGGAGGTATGTCAGATCAGCTATGGCGTCAGGGATGGTAGCGTTGAGTTGAACGCTCGATTCCATTCCTATAACGCGATGGGTAGTCTCATTCCTTCCCAATTACAGCGATCAGAAGAAGCAGGAAGAAAAGAAGAAGCCTCATTACAGTGAAGAAAAGAAGCTAATGAACACCAGAGAAGGAGAAATGAAAGCTTTTGGATCGTCTTCCCTTATTAGGGAGGGGGATCTCATCTTCTACATTATTGAAGGGGCAGCCATATTTGATTACACCTCTTGTCTTGTGGATACTGGATACATTCATATATTCAGTGAGTAAAATATAGCTAGCTAGTGTGAAAGTGGGGTCTCATTTGACCAAAATGGAAAACTTATTTTTGTCACCTATCATAAAATAATAAAAATTAAAAAAATTAAGGACATGCTTTTCTGTGTCGTTATAAATACGTTTTGCCTTACTTTCTTTCGATTTGAAAACACGAGAAACATAAAATATTAAATTCAACACACAAGTAGCTGGAAAACACAAAAATGTTTTCCGGTCAGGTTTTCAAAAATCGTTTCTTCAAAAAACAAGAATCAAATACCCTAAGCAGATGTTTACATAATTTTAAAACTATTTTCGTTTAAAACAAGGGAAACAAAGAAAACATAAAAACAATTGGTTCTTGGTTTTTTTTTTTGTTCTACAAATATACGTATGTACACAAAAACACTGAATTCAAAGAAGAAGAACAGTTTGCAAAGAACATCAAAATGATGTTCTCTATTTTTTCAAAAATTGTTCTCAAAAACAGTTTTTAAAAATATGAACCAACCATGCCTTAATTTGTTTTCTTATTTTTCTTATAATTTTTTTTTTCAAATTTATAAATCAAATGATCAACCACTCTAAGGGGTAACTTTGGTCCTGCTTGGTTAAGCTTATTTGGGGAGCTATCGTGAACTACAACCCAATTCTCAATCAAGATTTATAAGTTGTTTGATAAAGACATCTAATCACCTCTTAATAGTTGATTAGGGGTAAAAAGCTCTTGATTGAAAAAAGCTATAAGTAGTACATTTTTCTGAAAGGCTCTTAAAAATATTACATTTTCCACTTATATACTTCTTTCCTTGTTTACCTATTCTTTTAAGAAATTGGTTATATATTATTTTTTTTGAAATAAAATTGGTTATATCTTTTAAGAAATTGGTTATATGGAAAAAGATTGATGAGAAAAATTAATTTCATAATTTTTTTATAATTAGCATTACCAGTTTGGTAATTATATTTGAATAATGTTTTTATTCTTAACAATAAAAATATTAAAATCTTGTTTGATAATAGAAAATTTATTTTCTATTTTCTATTTTTACTAATAAAAAAGATGTTTTTAGACTTTTATTTACTTTTTTTATTTATGGAAAAAATTATCTAAGCATAGTAAATGATTAAGTATTCAAAAAAAGTTTAAAACAATAGACATACAAATTATGTTTTTAAAATATATATAAATATATTTAAAAAAATTTAAGTTTTCAAACAAACTTTTATTTTTATAACTATTTATGTTACCTAATTATTTTATAATTTTAAGATAATATTTTTATTCAATAACTTAAGTTTATCTTTGAAATTTTAAATAAAAATTTGTTTTAATTTATTTCCAGATATTATATATCCAAATTTATTTTAAATTTGATATTAATTTTTTAATTTCTAATTTTAGTTATTTATCATGATAAAATCATAACTCAAAATAACTCCTCGACTTCAAAATGAATTTTTTATGACTTAAGTTATGAATATATTGACATAGAAAATAAAAAGAATTAAAAGAAGAAGAAAAACTAAATATTACAATTAATTTTTATTTATCATAAATTGTATATTTAAAAATTTTGATATGTGATTAGAATTTTTATTATACTTTAGTTTTTATTAATTGTTTTGGTAAGATGAAACAGAGGGAACCAAAATTTAACAAAAGGTTACTGTAGTCCGGGTTATGTATATTAAAGAAATATTTTTGACCTAGGGTGTAGTCTTACGTTATTTTTCTACAACAAAATTCGAGAATCCCACTTAGGTCTTTTCTTGTGTATTTACATAGTTTTGAGTGGGATTTTGGTTGGTTCTTAACTTATTTTCTTGTCTATTTCTACTACTCTCACTCAAAATCACTGCAAAAACAATAATAGGCTATCAATACTAGCTATCATCATTATAGATGTTCATTGTTTTTATATCTCTTTATCATATCTATATAGATAAATTTACCTTCAATCAATTCCATTTTATCAAACAAGCACTTGAGAGTCAGACCCACTAGTCGAACAAACATGTGGGGTTGGTTAGTTAAGCCTTGGATTTTTGCTCAATGAAATAGGTGTATGTCCGTGCAACTTGACCCGTAACATCCACTCCACCCCCGCTTCAATGAAAAAAAGCTCACTAAAAATAGTTTGAATTATAGATTATCTTAAAAACATTTAATAATGAAAGCGTTACTAACAAAAAACACTTTCTTTTAATTATAATTGAACACAAAGAGACATCATAAAAAGTAAAGCAAAACCTATATCCATGGAAGGGAAAATCCGCTTCAAAAACACCAACAATAATGGAGTTCAACGCTTGCAAGGTTGAAGAGGAGAGCCACAAAGACAACGGTTGTGGAGGTAAGAAGTGTTATCAAAAGGTTGGGATCGATACTTCAACTTCCACCCTGATGGAATTTCTGTTGGGTTATTTAACCCATTAGTGGGCTTATATGTAACTATTATGTGTTGTGCATCCAAATAATATTTTAAGCCTTTATTTTAAGTGATCTATCATTTTTAATATTTCATAGGCTTTTATGCATCAAGGTTAAGATGTGGTCCTCAAATTATGTGTAGAGACATTTTGTTTTTCTGTTTTGTTGATGGGCCAAAACAGAAAACAATAATAGAGAAGTGACGCTTGGTGAAGCATCACTTCCCTAACATAAAAGGGGCCTTGGTCCCCAAATTCAACGTTGGTTCCTTCTTCTATAATCACCCATTCATTCAGAAAGAAAAGAGAGAAACTGAGGAAACTCTCTCTAGGATTGCGTTGTAATTTAGAAGGCTAAAACCATTTTGATTTAGGTTCACTCATCTCCAATGGATTCAGTATGCTTTAATTATAAATATGTTCATAATTTGATTAGGCATTGTTGGATCCTAGGTTTGATCAGCTTACTTTGCAACAATTTCGCACAACCTCGGTTAGAATCAATATTTAAATTCAGACTACACAAATCAAGTTATCCTGACTAATTCCCCCCAAATCTTGTTAGCGGGAGATATCTCAGATCTACCAGCGCAGATCCGCCTATGAAACTCGCCCCGAAAAGCTCAATCGCCGGTCGTTTCTTGATACGCTGATGGTATCGGCTGGTTTTCGATGCTTGAAAAAACATCAATGCCGATCCTATGAAGTTATTCGAGATCGACTCTGACAAAGTTACGCTCCCTAGAGAGGCCTAATTTCGCCGTAGTGTTTGCTAGCGGATAGACGCAGATAGATGTTACCTTCGAGATTACCACAAAAGACTCCCGGTATGGAGTCAGAGCGTTCCGCTAAGGTCAATCTGACATTCTGGAGTTGAGAGGGAAGCAGAATGCGCCTAAAGTTTGTCAAGGAGAGAACAAGAAACCAGAGCTGTAGACGGTAAGGAATGTGTGGATGAGCCTGTGAAGCTGCCCAGCTTTAGCTCAAGGCTTACTAGTGTTGGATACGTTTAAATCAACCTAGATTACCATGTTAGAACACAAAGCATAATAATAATGGAGAAAAACTGAAATTGCATACCTGATTTGAAATCCATGGTCGACTTTGATGCGGAATCAATAAAAAACCTGCAAAGAAACGATCTCAAGATCTCAAGATCTTCTCCCAAATGGCCCCTCACACGACACCATTTAATGAGAATGTCTCTCACTAAGCTAGAGAAAATAATTCTCTCGTGGGTTCGATGTGAGAATGAATTGTACGTAGATCCCATGGTTGGGAGGACTTGAGCCTTCTATTTATTGAGTTCGAATTAATGCCCTCTCATTACGGCCTGGCCATCACCCCACACCTGCCACAAAACTCTCATGATTTATTAAGAAACCTTATAATCTCAATGCACTAGACCGAATAATAGCTTAATTCCACTAATAAAGCCCCACTTTATGAAAATCTTACATTCTCCCACTCAAGGAGCACATTGAAACAAACCTGCAGCGCACCTTTATATCGGGCCTGTAGATTATTCTTAATAGTCAATCCGATCCCATAAAGTCTCGGGAACACCGAATCACGGCACCGCATGTACCACTAAGCCCTTCCATGGTTACAAGTGCTTTCAACTTTACCGATATGGATTCAATATGGTAGTGTGTTTAATGGACAAATACCTCATAATGAGTGATGCTTCATGTGTTATCCATTCGTTAGTCCAAATTCTCTCCTATGTCACAAAACCTAAAGGTGTCACTAGATAGATCCACTATGTTCCTAAATTTAACCTCAGATATGTGTTACCTTTGATAGGTAATCCTTTATTTTTATGTAACAAAACATGCCAAGTGGCGCTAATGCCAAGAATGCCTCATAGCCTGTGGACTCAAGGTTTACACAATGCCTCGAGATTTTCAGGGAACAATTATTCAGACTAACTCGATAAACCTACATTCACAAATACCTTATCGAATGCAAAAGAGTTGATACAAATTCAATTATTACAAAATGTAATAAACCGGATTCAACCTTCATAAGAGCAACATAAAACTTAATAGCCCTACTAATTTACAAGATTCCATGATACTCCTAAGCCCATGTTAATGACATGTCGATCAAATACATGGGCGGCGGTTACCTTTATTACGATCCGCAATCATATCATCCGGCTGGAAATGTGCTCCACCGCAACGTCACCGGGTTTGAACTTTTCCTTTATGGTCAAGTATCACCTCCATGTGCTTAGACTCGAGACCTCTGGTTTGTTGTTAATAAACAACACTTCGAAGTTATCATTACAATACAACCGTACGTGGCCTATCCACAAATCAAACACCTGCTAACTCCTTAATGAGGTTTTGAGCCAAATCGTCGAGAAGTCATTCGAAAAGCATGCTACAAACTCACAGATGGTGTAGGATGCAATTACTGCTTTCTCACTTTTCCATGATACTCCGCACCTCCCGCTAACTAAAGATATAACCAGCTTGTCACTTCTTTTCATCCCCGATGTACCAAGAAAGTTCAACCCGAATACCTAACTACCGTAGGTCCCGAACATGTTTGTAAATCAACAACATATAGTCTGGTCTCCTTGGCACCTCATAACCTTCAAAGAACCCAATGATCGTGGTCCTCGGATTCACCAGATTCGCCTAGAAGTCCCTGGGCTGCAAACGCACATCCGGGCCCAAGGCATACTGAAAGCATACATAATAATTTCAAGCGCACTAAAGATAAGGTATATTCTTTCCATTCGACTTTCAATATCCGAATGAGGACATTGTGACAGACTAACTTATCACCTTTACAAGATGTGAGCAATTCCTGCTTACATCATTGCATGTTGAATCTTCTTAAAATACGATCAACATATGCCTCCGACATAAACCCAATATTTACAAGAACGATTCCTATGAATCTCAATGCCCAAGACAGACGCCACCATGTCCTTCATATCAAAGTTCTTTGACAACATCCATTTTGTCTCATGCAAGTGAAACCAAGGTCACCATAGCTGCGATATCATCCACATAGATTATTAGAAAATGAATTCTCCCAATCGACTGGGCAAAGATATGATCGATCTACTTTGTTCTCAACAAAACCATATGAAGAAACAACACTATGAAACCTTTAAGTACTACTTGCCTAGAAGCTCGCTTGAGACCATAAATAGACTTTTCGCCCACATACAAGTTTACCCGAATCATTCACACAAAACCTTTCGGGGTTGCATCATATAGACTTCTTCATTAAGGTCTCGGTAGCGCTTTTAACATCCATCCTGTAACTCCACATCGAAATGAGCAAATTAATGCCATGATCACTGGAAGAATCTTTAGAAGAGACTGAGAAAAGGTTGCTTCATAGTCTACTCCTTCTCTCTCGAGTGAAACCTCGCTACCATCAGCTTTAAACTTCTCAATCTTTCCTTTATAGTCCCTTTTAGCCTTTTATACACCCATTCGCTAACGGGATTCAGCGACCTTCGTAATTCAATAAGTTCTAAACCCATTATGCCTCATAGATTGAATTTCACTTCTCATTGCATCCAACTACGCTCGATCGAGACAAGAAACAAGCCTCATAGTTATCGATCGACTACGTAACCGATATCGTAGTCTCGCTTCTCCCATATTAATTAAATAGTCCTATGGGTATCATTTTGATCGCCTCTCCCTAGCGGATCTCCCCACGGGAGTATCAATAGTCACATCCTGCACCTGAGAGCCTTGATGAACTTCATCGAGCCGTCACGCATACCGGTAGATCCCAAGTCTCAACAGTTCACACGGCATGGGGAGTTTCCACAATTATCTCATGGGAGGAGATACAGATAACACTTACCCACCGTACTATCATCCCCACAGTCTGTGAGCAGCCTACTTTCTTCTCGCCACATCAAACTCCAAAAACTTAGTCATTCTGCGGGATTCCACAATTCCTTGCGGCCTCCACGATTATGTAACCGATATCCCTTTGAATGTTCCGTAAGATACAAAGTAACATCGAGTGGTTCGGAGTCCAACTTACTTAATGTCGAGGATTATACAACTTCACTTCGCAGACATCCCCAAACCTTAAGATGGTTTAAGCTTACGACGCCCTACCCATAACTCAAAAAGGAGTCAATGGAACAGCCAGAAAGAATGATTCAAATTACAAAGTTACTTTCAAAGCTTCACCTACGTAAACCCAGAATTTCGTCTCTACTAATCATACTCTTACCATTTCCATAAGAAGACGATCGCGCCTTTCTGGCCATACCATTTTGCTCAGACTCCTGCATAGTAAATCAGGCCACTATCCTGCAGTCCTCTAAGCATTCGCGAACGGGTTCCCTAAGCCGTCTGAAAGATCGCCATGCTCGCCATAATACTCTCCACCTCTGGCCGATCTAACAACCTTTATGACTTTTCCTAATCAAGCTGACTTCAAATCAAAAAATCTTGAACTTGTCAAGAGACCTTTATCTCTTTCTTTAATCAAGTACAAATAACCATATCGAGAATAGTCACACGGATGAAATAAAAATTTCTACACAAGGCCTGTCGTATAAGGTCCACTTATATCTGTGAATGACTTCCAACAAGCCGAACTACTGACCGTATTTTTCTTCTTATCTTGGTCATTTTACCTCTACAACAGTTTCCACGATATCTCTAAGTCATTTTTAAGAGCAAAGATATTAGTCTTCTATCACCCTTCTACTCTATCCTAGAGATATGGCCAAGTCGCTTATGCCATAATGCATAAGACTCTCTTCCTTAGGTAAGGCCCTAGGAAACAACCTTTTCACCAGATGTTTACTTATATGTCATCTGATAAACTTAACTGTGATAATCCATTGAACATATGACAACACCCAATCTTATTCAATTAAGAAATATTGAAAATAATATTACTTTTAATTTCAAAAGAGTAATCATATGAATCCAAACACGATACTTTAAACTAAATTCGCCTAAAGGAAGGTACATAAAATGTGTCTTTCAACATCAATTTAAAACCGTAATCTAGAACTAAGATTACATCTCCCAATTTAACATGCATTGTTTCACTTTCCTCTCGTTGTTTCCTACAAAGTGAGCTTTCATTCAACCTTCGCTTCGCTTCCCTCCTAGCTATGAATCCCTCGTATGGTAAATGCAACATGATTAGTCGCTCCACTATCGAGCCACCAAGAACTGGATGGTGCTTCAGATAGGTTGGATTCACAAACAAGTATTAAAGAATCATTACCTGTAAGCCCACGTTTGGACATCCAAGCTTTAAATTTTGCACAGTCCTTCTTCATGTGACCTTTCTTCTTACAAAAGAAGCAGCGATCATCCTTTTCAAGAATCTTCTTTGACCCATATTGTCGATTGACCGATAGTTTCTCGAGCACCTTTATGAGTTCGACTTTGAACTTCTTATTTTTCCTCTTATAGAACCAGCAAAGATATAAGGCCATATGCTCTTCTCCTTCTTAAGCTTCTTTTTCTCCGCCACCACCCTCGCTATTAAGTCATTAACTGACCAAGTCTCATCTGGAATCGAGTTTGCCTTATAATCCCAAAGTCAGTGGAAGGGTGTTTTAGTGGCTTGATGCACAATGATGCATCGTGAATGGTAACATTAAGAGCTTGAGCTTCGCCTTGCGCCTACCATCCTCGTGACATAATCTCTAACTCCACCGTACTCATCATACTTCATGTTGTAAAGAGCTTTTGAAGAAGTGTTCCAACCTCGCATTAGATGAAACTCACTTTCTAAACTCCTATGGTCGCTATCATTTCTTAGCAAAGATACTAACTCGTAAACCACTTTTCAAGTGTTCTCAGATGGATTTCCCTTCATTGTCAATAAGCAAATCCTATCATTCCCTCTCCTGTGCAAAGATAAACCGCTTTTCTCACCTTCAAGAGACTAGTGGTTGTGATATTTTCGTCCTCGCTTATCCTTTGTAAGCGCAATGTGAACATCCGCCAGCTCCATTCCAAATAGAAAGTCCTCTTTCCATTTCTTAAAATTCAATCCAGTAAGGACCTCAATTGAAATGGAATTGCCGTTCACAGAAAAATTGACTGAAAAAATAAAACAAAAACAATACAATCGCATCATGTGAACACTACACAGAGAACTACATACATCATCACATAATCACCTTTGCGTAAAATATGACATGCACAGACACCTCCACATGACGCCATGAGAACATATTCTAATCTTCATGAAATCACCACTCTGGGGTGTATGAACCACTAAGATCGGGCCATTTCTCAAGCACATGCCATACATGTATCCCTCCATGAACTAACACAGGATCACCTCCTTTGGGAGTATGATCACGTAATAAAACAAGAGACATCCCACCACAATATGAGACTGATATTTCACAAACCCAATCAAGTGTGCCACTTCTTTATGGCCACAACCCATCAATCCTTGAAAATCTCATACCGTAGATATAAACTTTATGTATCACATTCAATATATATGTAATGCCACTATAATTGCTCAATTCATTCATAGTCAATGAATTACACTTCATAGTTCCAGGTGGTGATATACATGTGAGCTGGTCATATTATAGCTTCAAACCATAGAGAAATTGTTAAGAAAACACGCAAAATACCCTAAAATACGCGTATTATTAGAGTTCTACGCATTTTCGATCGTAACAGCTTTCAAACATGCAAATAAATATACCACATTGTACATTAATACGAGCTGGTTTACTCAAGATCGCCCAAAACGACATCTGGACGCCAACACACGGCCGCCGGAAGTCAGCGTGATGTCCGCCGGGTCGAACCGGGTCCGATGACGTCAGCATGACGCTATCGGGTAGGGCCTGATCCGTCCGATGACGCCAGCATGATCGCCATCAGGGGTTAAAATGACGCCATCCCGGTCGGGTCAAAATCCGGTTCGGGCGCCGACCGGGTCAAACACCGGCCGCGCGTGGTGGCGCTTGCCCGCCAAACATCCGGATTCGGGTCGCGGACCGCCCGTCAAACATTCGCCGCTGACCGTCGGCCGCGGATCGCGCCCGTCGTCCGGTCGAGCTCAAACCGGTTAGAGATGACGCCATCATCCAAGTCGCGATCCCAGACCGAACCGTCAAAAATCCATCGGAAAACTGCTCGACCGGTCGGCCGGCCGATCGTTCGCGATGACGCCAATATGATCGCCATCAAGCCGCCGATCAGGATCTCGGCGCTGCTGTCCTTCACGCGCCGCCGTCCTCACGGCGGGAGGTAGCGCTGCAGGGAGGCGCCGTGAGGGCGCGTCCGGCCACCTCCGGCGACATGCCACCCACCGATACATGATCGCCTTCGCCTGAGTAGATTCCAAATATGTAAAAATATTCATTTCGATTTCTAGAAACTCGGAACTGACAGAATGCCCTATTTGAATAAACCCTGTGGCCCTTTCTCCAATTCTTATGTTTTGAATTCTAATCCATGGTTGGCTCTGATACCAACTGTAGGATACGTTTAAATCAACCTAGATTACCATGTTAGAACACAAAGCATAATAATAATGGAGAAAAACCGAACAGATACCTGACCTGGGAATCCATATTCCACTTTGATGCGGAATCAATAAAAACCTCGCAAAGAAACGATCTTTAAAGATCTCAAGATCTTTCTCCCAAATGGCCCTCGATGACACCGGGCTTAATGAGAATGTTTCACCGGTTAGAGAAAATAATCGGTCTCAGATGTGGAGAATGAATCAGACGAGTCCATGGCTCGGGAGGGACTTCAGCCTATTTACTGGGAAGTTCCGACCACTCCGCCCTCTCATTGTACGGGTCACTCACCCACACACACTTGCCGCCCATACATTTATTAAGAAACCTTATAATCTCAATTAATTAGACCGAATAAATCCAGTTAATTCCAATTAATAAAGCCCACTTTATGAAAATCTTACAACTAGGTCCTTCAATTTTCCGATCGCCGGAGGAATTTCTCCGACGAGAAATGGACTCTTCCTCAGTCTAAGCGTCCGAAGGTATGTCAAATTAGCTATAACATCAGGGATGGTGCCATTGAGCTGAACGGTCGCAACTGTGACTATTGACACCCGGCTTGTAGTCTCATTGCATTCAACTCCATACCATCACAAAGAATCAATCTCAGCATCCATGTCCGCATCCGGATCATGGTTGCGAAACTGTGATTTGAATTTGAGAAGGGCGGTCCTATCACTGGGGTGGCACGCTTACACCGTAGGAAACCTTAAAAGGGAAGAAGAAGGTTAAGAAGAAGAAGAAGAGAAGAGCCTCATTGGCAAAGGAAGTGAAAGAATCGAAAAGGGATGAGATGAAAGCTTAGAAGCATGTTCTATTGGAGATCACGAAAAATTCAAACTAGAAATTGGTTCCTAGATTATAGGTTAGGATTATGATCTCTTTGTTTTGAATTTGAATTAGTTGGTTACTTCCAATTGTATAGTCGAGATATTTAAGCTTGTTTATCCACACTCTATATATGGAAGGCACACTGTAAATAAATATACAAATACGATATTTCATAAATTTCAATCCCTTCTCTTCCATTTTAACATGGTATCGAAAGCAAAACCCGAGTTTCCTTGAAACTTCTTCCATTTTTTTTTTTTTTTTGAAATCGCCAAAACCCTTATACCATATGGCGCAGAAAGCAACACCGCAGCCATCTCTACCACCGCATTCTCTGATCATTCCACCTTCATCCCTCGCATCATCCCGTGCAAGTTTGTCACCAAACTTCAACGGTGACAATCATGGAACTGGAGCAGATCTATTAGCATTGCATTAAGTGCCAAGAATAAACAGGCTTGCGGGATGGATCCATCCAAAACCACTTGGAAGTGATAAAATTTGCTGATTGGAAGTGATGTAATGATATGGTGCCTCGAGATTTCAATTCCATAGATCCAAGCATCTCGTATAGTGTGATCTACACGAGTTAACGCCTACGCTTGGACAGATTTGAAGGAACGATTTCACAGAGCAATGCACCGTTGTTCTCCACTGCAGAGGGAAATAGTTTCCTTCAACAAAATACTCTATCAGTCACAATTCTTACTACTCCAAACTCAAGGGCCTTTGGGACGACCAACTCTTACAGAACCAATAACATGTTTCGTAGATGTTGCAAATTGGGTAAAGACCAAGCCAACAAGGCAATGCAATTTCTATGGGCTTAAATGATAGTTATTTTTGCAATACGTGACAAATCTTGTTATTGCAGCTCCCTACCTTTCATGGTGGCAAGATTTATGCCATGATACTACAAGAAGAAAACAGAGGGACCTTAACTATTGTTAAATAAGTCATGATTGTCGGTTAGCGCAAAACCGTGAAATAATTCCCGAGATAAGTTAAGAAACAAGCTCCACGACCCACCGTGACGTTAAACAACCAGGCTGGGAGATCGCTGCTTCTTTCTACATGGTTTTCCTTCCAATAACAAGTCATACAAGAGAGGAGAGAAAAATACAGCAAAAGGAGATAGACCACGAGCCAACAACACACAAGCCGAAGCCTCCCGCGACCGAATGCAATCCAACAATACCAGCAACTTATGAATCTTTTTGAGCGCCAGCCATCGATGAACCCCAAGCCAACACGTAAAGAGTCAGTTTTTTCTCCCAATCAGACACAAATGGATCATCGACACAGAGCTACCGATCACATTAATCGTCAGAACCGAATTGCTACAGAAAAGAAGACATCCCAAGAATCCCATGTCGGGCTTACCGATGGTTAAAGCTTTAATCAGTTGTACCGGTTTCGCACGTATAAATGCAAAAAACAAGTCCCCCGATTTCTACATGTCCCGTTTTCATGTTAACCTTTATCAGTTAGTGTTGACAAAACTTTAAATTGCTCATTGACTTTCTACCCCGATTTTGCGTTTTAAGTGTGGATTTGGAAACGAAGAAGATGATTGGCCTGGGGAAGTCGCTAATGGTCTCTATTATCTTACCGAAACCACCATATCTTAGTAAAGATAATTGTTAAACCAGGCAACAACCATAAGTTGCTTCAGTACTTTGTGGCATCAAAGACTAGGACACCCAGCAATCCACCCTTGAAAGCATTCCAGAAGGTTCGCGCTTAGGAATTTCTTCTAAGTTGAAAAGCTTTAGTTTATCATTCACAACAAACTCGATTGCCATTCGCCACAGCTCAATAAAAACAAAAGCACCTTTCGATATCATTCATCAGATAGCATGGGGCATTTAGAGTACCTTCTATTTCGTGAGCTCACTATTTTTTAACACCAGGATGATTTTTCAAGACATACATGGGTATCTTGATGCGCTATAACCAAACTCAAGGACTCAGAAAACTTCTTGCACAAGTCCGCATTATCGGGGCCATCACACCGCCAACAAGGTTCGAGTCGATAATGGTAGGGAATTCACTTCCATGCTATTTTTTTAATGCTCAAGGAGTTCTATTTGAACATAGTCGTTCTTCTCTACTCCCTCAACAAATGGCTCAGGGAACGCAAACATAGACACCTTCTCAATGTCGCCGCTTTACGCTGCCTATCATTTTGTGATGCTGGGACTAAAGTGTTAACAAACAAGTATCTCATCAATCGAACCCAGTCTTCGCTTGTCAAAAGACACCCATGAGCTCCCTTTATCAAAGGCCTCCTACCTATCATCACCGAAGTTTCTAGCTGCCTGCTTATGCCACCCATTTACACACACCATCCATAATTTGACCAACAAAGAAGTGTCTTTTTCTTGGGTATCCTTCGGGGCAAAAGGCATATAAAGTTTGGGATTTAGATGCCAAGAAAATATTCAAGAGCGTAGATGTCTTTTCTATGAATCTATTTTCCTTACTCCACTATAGCCCCCGAAGAGCAAGACCTTTCTGCATCAGCCTTGCCTCAACCCATTCCAGAAAGGACATCACCAACTCCCAACAAACCCACTCCACTCCTCTTCCAATCGATAAGATTCCATGATTCCACACCCTCAACTTCCATTTGAGACCCCCGCACTACCCTGCATCTTATAGCTCCTCCCCCACCACCTAATTCTCCTCCACTCAAAAGGTCCACCCGCATCCGTCACCCATCTACCTGGCTTCGGGACTACCATCATGCCACCCTGCCGTCTACAAGCCAATCATCAACTTTGACTTCAAATCCACCTCAAGGACCGTGTATCCTCTGCTCATTATCTCTCCAATGTTAATTTATCGATTCCTCATCAAAGGCTTGTTGAGTCCATTTTCCTTATGACAACCCGTTTCCTACCACCAAGTCGCTTCGATCCAATTGTGGGCAAATGCACGCGGTTGAACTCTAAGCCTTGGAAGATAATGGCACTTTGGACTTACACCCTCCTTCCTCGCTTCTGGTGAAGAAACCCATTGATGTAAATGGGTATACAAAATCAAATATAACCCCGATGGCACCATCAGCGACAGCTCGCTTTAGTCAGCAAAAGGATACACACAAAGGAAAGGCCCGGATTACGTGGAAACATTTGAGTCGGGTTGCCAATTGATCACGTCATAGCTCTTCTGCTATTGTAAAGAATAAAGGTTGGTCCCCTCCACTCACCCATGTCCACGCTTTCTCCATGTGGATTCCGAAGAAATATACATGTCTCCTCCACTGGGTTTCACGACGTGAGAACCGCATGGTGTACAACTTACAAGTCATTATACGGGCTCAAACAAGCATCCCGTAAGCTGGTATTCAAAGTTCTCTCATGCAATTTGTAAGGCCGGCTTTGCTCATTCACGAGCGATTATTCTCTTTTTTCACCAAAACAGAAGACTCTTTATATCGCTCATCTATGTTGATATGATTATTACAGGAAATGATCCAAATCCATAGAGCAATTGGTTATTTTTGAATTCTCGCTTTAAGATAAAGGATCTTGGAGCTCTAAATATTTCTTGAATCGAGGTGGCAGTTCAAACAAGGGGGGATAAGCATCTCACAGAGAAAAATACACTTCGAATTTACTCACGGCAGGATTTCTAGAGTGGCTCCCCGCTTCAACGCCCACCCATTTAATCCTGAAGCCACTAACCTCAAAGGGGAGCTACTCAAAGATCCTTCAAAATAATCGGTAAGACTCATTGGAAAGCCTCATACCTAACCGTCTCAAGACCAGATATTCACACCGGCTCATCACCTAGTCAATTTAAGCCAACCAAAGAAACCTCTTTCACTATGAAGCCGCACCATATCCCAAGTATCCGGCGGATCACCCGGGCAAGGACTATTTTTCCAAAGACAAAATGACTTCAAACTAATGTTCTACCAAGGGCGCAAGATTGGGGGTGGATGTCAAACAACTAGATCTTATCACCACAAGTTATCGGTGTTTATCGGGAATTCATCGGATCTCATAGAAGATGAAGAAACAAACCTGTCACGCTCCTCGCCAGAGGCCGAATATAGGGCAATGGCAATTTAACCCGCGAACTCACATGGTTGGTGATATATCTTCAAAGACTTAGGGTTCAAGTTCCCTCACTCTGCTGCTTTATCGCGGATAACAAGGTCGCACTTCACATAGCCGCTAATCCCGCTTCTTCATGAAAGAACCAAGCACATTTGAAACAGATTGTCATGTTGTGAGGGACAAAATCAAGGTACAATTAACAACCGCATTCACAACTAAAACTCAAATCGCCGACATATTCACTAAGCCACTTAGCAGAGCGGTTTTCATCACCTCGCAAGTGGATATTCACATCCATGCCCCAACTTGAGGGAGTAAGCAGATCATGAAAATTCAAAACCGAAATTGGTTCGTGATTATAGTGCTAGATTATGATCTCTTTGTTTTGAATTTGAATTAGTTGGTTACTCTCCGAATAGATAGCTGAGATATTTAAGTTTGTTTATCTAGCACCTCTATATATGGAAGGCACACTGTAAAAATAAATATGGCCAAATACGATATATTTCATAGCTCAATCACTATCCCTCCTTCTTCCATTTTAACATGTTCTGCTATAAAGAGGCCTTATCTCCGCATTATTGAATGTAAGGCTATATTTGACTACATTTAGTGGATAAAGCTTATTGCAAGTGGGATGCCATTGCCATGTGACCAAAACCGAGTCAGCTTTTGTCAAGAGGGAGTCATTTGCTTTCCATTCATTCACAAGCACATCCAGAGTAAAAGGCAGCCATATGTCGTATGTTTGGGGTATAAGGGTATTTTCATAATTTATTTTTATAATTTGATCATATACAGGGTTATTATAAAATATAATTACCCTCCTAGTGAAAGTTTGAGCTATCAACCCTACACATTGTCCAGAATTTGGGACTGGTTTTCGATTGGAAAACAGAGAGATTTTGGACTTGTGTTCTCATGGAAGTTGTAGCCACATCAATGAACTTGATGTTAGGCTTTGAATCACCCAAATTGGACCCCATACCAAGTTATGGTCCATTTCATTCTGATTTCCATAGCTAGGTTGTTATTTGCTTGCTTCCGCATTTTAGGATTCCATTAGACTAAATTCAATGCTACTATGAGACTGAATTTGGGACTGTTCTCACATCTTGTTTACAGCATGGTTGAGGCCTTTGGATGGCTAGTTTGGTAGCCTGTTTATGGCTTGTCTCGGGACCGTTTTGTGGATTGTTTTGTGGGCATAGTATATGTCATACTTAGCCTCGAGGATCAAGGGTGTTGTTTCTTGGTTTTGAATAACATGCTTGGTGATGGTTGTGTGATAAGATGTTGATATATGTGTGTATAAATATATTGACATGGAATGTGTGATTGTATGGAAATTGTATGGTAGAATATAGTTGTCCATGGTACACGGTGAAGTGTACTGTTTTAGCATTGTCCATGTAGTGATTCATTATGCATGTGGTGATATAACATTCAATGATGTATTGCATTGCATATGCACAGGACATCGCATTGAATGGGTGTGAGTGCATGGTTGAAAATCAACACTACGTTTAGTGTTTACCAGGACTGATCAAGTGAAACTTTAAGTCAACGTAGTCTCACAATTGAATAATGGGTAAAGAAAAACTTAAAGTCGGGTAATAGTAAGAAGGATAGACACTTCCTAGCGAAAGACCACTGTAGTTAGCCATAATTCCAATGATGAAAGGTCGTAAAAGTGTTGGAAGGCATGCCGAGCTTGCGGTGGGACCCATAAATTCGCTACCCACAAAAAGGATACATGAGTTTTGTACACAAATGATCACTGAAGTGTAACATCCAAAAATATTTTGGTTTGAAAACAAATGAAATTGTTTTGTAAAATGATTATTTGATGTAATCCAGAAATGATGGATTTATCACATGGGCTTTGCATTGTGTGGTAGGAGTCAGTAAGGACTCGGTGATGAGAGTCGGTAATGACTCGAGGCATGGTACATGATTGAATCTCATCTCATTTCATGGCAGGACATGTAAGATTCCATAGTAGAAATGACATGTTTTTACTTGGAATGTGAATGTGTATGTGTGGAACGTGACCATTGCATGCAATATTTTAGTGATAGTAGCCTCCGTAGGAAATATTATCTTTACTGAGCGTGGGACTACCTTTTATCGAAAACATTTCGTGCAATGTGGTGTACATCGGTGGACTGGCGCTCATTCGGAGGTTTAAAATTGTGAAGAAAGCTCTAATTGTGACTTTGATATTTATTTTGTAAAATATATTGGAAGAAATTAATTTTGATATATACATTTATAAGAGTAAGCAGGGCTTAAAACCTAAGTACTATTGTGATATAACCTTTTATATTTTTTTAGTATGAATAAATGAGCCCGGTAGGGCCACTTTTATTCATAAATGGACCAAGATTGCAAGTATTATTGTGTTATATTGTGCCTTGATAATTACATTTATTAACATACAAGTTGGGAATTGATGTAGCTCCCCGCATACAGAGATCATCTGATGCAGCAATTATGGGATCCCTAAGACATACAAGGTATCGGGTTACACGATATCCACGGTTTTCGCAGTTGACGGTTATCAGGACCCTGTGTTTAGTGGCATCATAACACCATGTGTTCGTGACTGGTCTGGGTCTGTTTCTGCCCCGAAACGATTTATTTTGTCCGGGTCTAAGTTCAACCATCTTATATGGAACTTTTACCCAAGTTATTTCCCACTTTTCAAGATTTTTCTCAAAGAGTTGTTTCTTGGTTTGCCCGCTCGTCGTTAATTCTCAAAAACATGAAAATTCCAACTAACTTGGAATCCAACAAAATTTGTTTAGGTAACTAGATTTTGTGAGATCAATCCAACTGGCAGGTATGTTTCATCATTCGAGATCTAAAAAATTTTCAAGTTTGTAACCTTAAAATCGTAGTAGCAATATACTTAGCATTTTAGAAAATTTAAAATTTTCCTAGGTTTTACATGTTGCATTACCTCCAAGGAACAACTGATATGAGTCTATTTTACTCAAATGAATCAAAGCATAAATTGCTTGGATATGCTAATGTAGAATACCTTTCAAACCCACATAAGGCTAGATCTCAAATAGGGTATGTGTTTAAGTGTAATGGAACTGTTATTTCATAGATATCCTTTAGGTAGACAATGGTGGCCACATCATCGAATCATTAAGAGATTATAGTAATCTGCCTACAAAGCTCGTAATGTATATGGCTAAGATTACGATTTAATATATCCAAGCAGAATCATGTGGACTCTCCTATCAAAGCTAGATCCCATTAAATATTATTTAAAGATAATGTTGCATGCATTGCACAACTCAAAGAGGTTATATAAAAGGAACAGAAATAAACACATTTCTCTAAAGTTTTTTATACAATATGAACCTAGAAGAGTGGTAAAATTGATGCACCTGAAACAAATAAGCTCAAATGATAATCTAGTAGACTTATTCACAAAGTCATTATCAATCTCTCAATATTCAAGAAGCTAATAGGCTAAGATTGGAATGTGTCAATCAATGACATTGACATGAGGGGAGTATGCTTATTACATGATGTTAGTGGTTGTAAATTTTTCCTTTTCGCCTAAGTTTTATCCCAAGAGGTTTTAGACACCCCAAAACCGGGGTCCCTGGACCACCGGCCAACCTATTTAAAACATGTGTGTCTCATATCATGAGACCCATACTTGAGTAAAATGAACCAATAGGGCCCATCATCCATACTCATCCATACGGTTACAAGAGACCATACATTTTATAGATCCAAGAGTTATTATATCACTTTAATACAAAAACATATATTAAAACTGAGTTCATTCTAATATATACATAAACAAGAATCAAGGCCACAAATCCGCCCGCTTCATAATCCCGTCTCTATGAGCGCTGGCTCGCCCGACTTGTCCTCAGACCAAAGGGGGTCCCACGACGCAGAGCTAACGCCAAAGAGATAAATCCTGGCCAAGCGGGCTGGCTAATGACCCAGTGCACGTGCAAGTGATCATTTCACAGTCAAACCAACAACCAATTAGTGCATACATGTTGTCCTATCATGGAAAAATCTACATGCATGTATGAGACGACACTCTACATGCGCAACCCGTAGTCCATGTGATATTTATTTAATTATTTCAGGTCTCAAGCAACATAACTTTTCGGGTCTCACCATGGGTCTTTACACCTCCGACATTTTTTGGGCTTTCACCGATGGATACGCTGTCTAACCAGGTTTTCAAGTTTTTCACCTGAGGGGGGTATCTTATCCTACTTGCTACGCCCGACACATTTCATTTTTCCATTTTCGTTTAACACTGTGGAACCTGAATGACTGGGCCCCATTCCCAAGCCCACACGATTCAACACCAAACTAGCAAATCAATACCATGAACACATCTTCATGTAATGTATCGCACACCAATAAAGGCAATTTGTGCCATCAGATCAAAACCCATGACCATACGTATGAAGACCCCTACATGACATTCTACACCATACACTAGTGTGTGTGTGCTGGTGAACACTCATGTCTAATGCACACAACATTTTCATATTTAACATACATGCGCCATGTTAATAATATTCCCACATATTCAAATCATCATCACATAAGCATGCACTACATCTTTTCTATCATTCGCCCATTCATGTCAACACATCATTCAAGCATGTATTAAAATAATTTCCAAACATTACTTAGGCAAAGTAAAATACATTCATGTTCTAGTCAGACATAGTACATCATTCATACAACCTAATGCATAATTATTTCCATCTTTATCACATACTGCCATGCTCAGATGTCATTGAATTCATGTGGCATACACACACAATTATTCCTGGCCATAAACCGCCGCCTGGCCTAAGGAATAATCCGACTTAGTTCAGAAGTCCAGCTTGTAAACACTTCACACAAAACATCCAACATGCAATTCCCTGCTCAGGCCATATGCAGTCCCAAGCATTTCGGATACAAACCGATTCCGAAACGAAGTTCCAGAAACCAAAACGGACTATTTCTCAACTATCCGTGACCCAGCCAATGTTCAGCCTATTTTAGATGAGAACTCATTTTATTAAATTCCTAGACTCAACGAGCTTTCCTCGTGAGTCCAAGAACACGCCGACCGTAGTTCGACTAGAAAGTTATGACCGTCCAAAGTTGACACAACCGATTCACAAGGGTGTGCGGGAATTTGGCACACCCCATTTGCCATTCTCGGCTGGAGTATCCGTAACACGCGTTCGGTCTTGGACAAATTCCGAGCCAGAAACTGGTCTTTGACCATCACAATCAACAAACAAAACCAATAACATCCAAATTCGCCGGAAAACCGGATCTGAGGAACCCCAGAGCCAGCCGGCTGACTGTCCCTAGGCGTAAACAACCAGAGTAGGAGGAAACCTTACCTCAGAATAAGCAGCTTCCCGGTTCTTTTCATTGCCTCGGTCCGTTTCACTGCACAACACTTCTTCCTTCCTTGTTTTTCCTCTTCCTCCCCTTCCTCTTCTCTTCTTCTTTCCTCTCCTTCTCCTCTCTCCCCTCTCTCCTCTCCTTTCCTCCTTCCTCCTCCTTCTCCTTCCCTCCCCTTCCTCTCTCCCTCGTCGCCCCACGGACCGGCATGGAGCTCTCCTCGTCCACCAACAGCCCATGAGCTTCCTTATATAGGCATGGCAGTTGAGGATGTTGATCATGGCATGCCATGTCAACATGCATGCCTTTAGCATGCATTAGACATGGCTTGCCATGTGTCAACATGGTTCTCCATGCCATCCATACTCGCCGGTACCCGACACGCTGCCGGGAATACGTGAAATTCCGACCACCCGAATCGAACGAACTTGACTGGGTAGCTAATTTTCTCACGAGACGATTCCAATCTGGTAATCCGCTTTGTCATCCTGGGGAGATCTAGAAAAAATCACAACTTTTCTTGGACTATTCCTGAACTAACGTTTTGCCCCTTTTATTTGAAAAATTTAAAATTAAAATTTTCACGGTTTTACAGTTTTACCGACAAGATTTTTTAACGAAACAGTCTTAACATTAAGCAACACATTATAATATCATAAGAATATTGTACTATTTTTCCTTCGCTGGGTTTTATCTCACTGCGTGTTACTAGTAAGGTTTTAATAAGACATATTCTTGATAATGGTCATTCAATAAGGAGTGTTATAAATGAAGTCTTTATGTGTGGTGAATAACCACGTTGAATTTGAGCCAAGATGCATGTATCACATTGATGTTGAGGCAAGATTCATGTAACATCAACCCATCATTACCTTACGAACAAGTGAGTAAATGTAGCTTTAATTGATGCCTTATAAAAGGCTCCTCTTCATTATTTTCTATCGTCCCGCATCAATACAATTCTCTCATTCATTTCTCAATTTCTCCATCTATCTCCCTTCTTTTCTCTCTCCATTGTTCCTTTATGATTTATTCTCTCTTTTTATATTTATAAGGAGAAGAAAGAAAAGTAGGTTTCTTTTCAGTTTTATATATTATATATTTTACAACATATTATTATATTTAGGCGCTTTTAGGAATTCACCGCTTGATAAGTCGCTTAGAGTCTTCTATTTGGTAAGGTAATTTTTTTTGTTAAATATAATAAGTCAAAATATAATAAATTAATTAATATATGATTTTTTATTTTTTTCAAGACTCATATTTGTAGAAATAATCTATCTTATGAATTAGATGTTGATATTAACTGGTCAGTAATCTATTCGCCAAAATTTCAAAGAGTGGTGAGGGTCGTTCATGTCCCCCCCATAGCAGCTCAAACAAACAAACATCGACCCAGAGCATGAATTTGAAGAACAGAAGGCCCATACACGTCGGTCAAACCACATATCTCTACAAATGTGTTACTGCAAGATTCTAAGCACGCCTACTGGGTCCAATCAAATCCTATTATAAAGGGAGGAAAAAGAGGGCCGTTAACCCCCCAATACGGAAGGAGGATCACTCTAAATAAAACTTTGACTAATCTCAATTAAGCAATCTAAGGCTAACTATATGAGGAAACATACCCTCCAAGTGGAAGGACTCCTAGTCACCGATTCAATTAATGATATCCATTATAAATGTTGTTGGCCGCTTCCAACAGTGCAAGGATAGGAAGCACCCAACATGTTCTCTTTCTCTCATACAGAACTCGACTTAGCATCGGAGTGCCTCGCGTGCACACCCGACCCCTTCTGGTTCTTGCAGCAGGCCCCACGTCCGGAGCCCCAGATCACCGTTGTCGATCCTCGCAATCCAGACACGATCTCAAATTTCAATAAACAACGTATCCGCCTGGGTCACCCCACGCGCTCCGGCTGGCCCGGCTGAAAGGCATCATCAGCTATGCTCGTCAGGGAACGATGGGGCTCTTACAAATATAATCGATTTCTCACGATGGTATCAACAAGGAACACAAGGTGAGTAACACTAATCCACCGAGGACACTAATCCACCAGTGATACGGGCAGTGCACTCGGGACGGTGGAAACGGCCAAAGCTGGTCACTCAACGGAGTGGAAGCTGCTGGCTTTATTTGTCCTGGTCTGGTCAAGAACTCGATAGCCTTACCGCATGATATTAACATCAGAGACACGACAAACCTAGGAAGGCCACAACCTCCTCCCCCGCGAGGAACAACTTGATCGAGACATTCCCTGGCATCAGCGTGTTTGAGCCCAGCCAAAGCCAGGGGCGTGGACCACCATTGGTCGCAATGGAAAACGGCTATGCCCAGGAGGCGATTCGCGAACGAAGCACCAAATCACCAACAACTGGGAGGTGCGGAACGCTACGGGAGCGTAGATCCGTGCCTTTCAACAAGAACTCATCCGCGTGAAGGAAGTAGTGAAGGGACGGGCCCCAGATACTATGGATACCTTAGTGCGGCAAACGGAATCTCCCTTCACAACCGAGGTGCTACATTTCCCCCTTCCAGCGAAATTCAGAATGCCTCAGGTAGAAATATTCGATGGAGTCAGAGATCCCGTCGATCACCTTAGTACACTACGAAACCGCGATGGAGTCGCATGGGTATCGTGACCTGTGGCATGCAGGCTTTCGCCACTACGCTCAAAGGGCCCGCTTTGGCCTGGTTCAATAGAATTCCTTCATCCATCTCTCATCATTCAGTGAACTATCTCGGTTGGCGCTCTGCCTCCCACTCACCTGAGCCAGGACGTACGTAGTGCCAAGCTACCACCCATTGACCATCAAATGCGGCACGCAGAAAGTTTGAAACTTATGTACAAAGATTCAACGAGTCCTTGAAAATAGACATACCAGACGGTAATTCGCTGTCACGGCTTTCATCACGGATTGGGCTGCATAACCTAAAGGACCCGATGTTCTCTATCTCAAAGAACCTCAAGCTGGGGCATGACAGGTCCTCGCCAAAGCCGAAAAGTACATAAACGGCGAGGAGGCCCTCATATCAAAGAAGGAGGGCTCCTCCACACGCAAAGAAAAAGGGACGACAGACAGACGACGAGGGCGGAGCCCTAAGAAAATAAGACGACTCGTGAGAAAATCCCCAAAGGGCAGATCAGAGCGATCCCCTAAAAGACGGGGGAATCTCAGAGACCGTCTGGGCCCACCACAAACTGAAGGACAACGACATTATCCGTCACAACGCTTCACTCCGCTAACGGCCTCAGTATCACAAGTTCTGCATGAGGTACGAAACGAACAATTCCTAAGATGGCCGACACAGATGAAATCAGATCCCGCGACAAGGGATCACACCAAGTATCATGAAGTTCCTACAGGACTACGGATTACGCACTGACGGGGCTGTATACAACCGAGAAGAGAAATAGAATATTTGATACAAGCCATGTGGTATCTTCGGCGTTTCATATCTCCAGAAACCAAGCTCGACCAGACCCAAAGCCGTGCCTAGAACCATATCCGGTCTCAGCCACAGCCTGGGTCCCACAAGGCATTTTTCAAAGACCAGAGTCTCGGAGAATCCATGTGATCTCTGAGATTTGCTGGAGGAGGAGAGTCTAGTTCGTCCCGAAAAGCCCACCTGCGGAGCATAAGATCAGCTGATACAGGAAACAGATAAAGTGGCTCCAAATCGTTTAATCGACACAACCATAACGTTTCTTCACTCGGGACGGTAAGCTGAAGACCCCATGACGACCCACCGTGTCCGCGCAATGGTGGCCACCACCACGCTCACCGGTTTCACCTGATAATGGAGTTCGCCGACATCATCTTCAAGGCCTACTTCTCCTGACAAGATGTGGTATTGGAAGAGAAAAGCTAGATCCCATCAACACATATTATCCAGGATTTTTAGAGAGAAAGTACTCACTCATTGCCTGAGTCCAACTAAGGTTAACTCCCGGGAGAACCCCCCTGCCAAGCAACGACGACGACAAGGTTCCTTATAGTAGACGCTCCATCGCCTTACACTAGGCGTGACTTCTCTCAACAAGAAAAGCCATCCCCTCGAAGATACCACATGGCTAGTTCCCACAAGAACGGAGTCTGGATCTGGTCCAGGAGATCAACGGTGGGCCAGGAATGTTACACCGCCTATGAAACAAAAGCTGTCGACAACGTGAACATGGGCGAAGCTTGATATGCGCGGACGAGGTGTCATCTACCGAGCCTCGAAGAGTTAGAACCAGTGGCACTGGATGACGACCCAGAGCATCTCGCCTACGTCGGCTCCAAACTATCAAAAAACCTCAAAAGCCGCCTCACACAGTTTTTGAGACAGAACAGGGACATTTTCGCATGGAAACAGACGAACATGGGTGGAATCGCCCCCACGGTAATCACTCATAAACTGAACACCAACCCATCCTTCAAGCCGGTCACAAAAGCTGCCAGGAGCCAAAGACAAAGCCATCAACGAGGAGGTCGCTGAAGCTCCCTCCTGTGCAGAGCCAGATCAGGAGGTAGACTATCCTGAGTGGCTGGCCAATGTTGTGCTCTTCAAGAAGGCCAATGGCAAGTGGCGACTCTATATCGACTTCACTGACATAAATAAAGCATGCCCAGCAGGCTCTCCTGCCCAGATCGACCATCGTAGATGCTAATTGCAGTGCACCGAACTCCTTAGCTTTACTGACGCATTTTCCGGCTACACCGTATCGTTGATGGATCCCGGGACCAAGAAAAGACTTTATCTCGCCACAAAGACAAGGAACCTAATGTAAGCATTCCGTAATGCCGTTGGACTCAAGAATGGGTGGAGCGATCACTGCAGGTATCAAGTAAACGATGTTCCAAAGCGCGCATAGAGTACCCATACCTGGAGGTACGTAGATGATATACCGTAAAAGTCCAATTGTCCGATTCTCCATATCACCCATCTCTCCGCCGCCCGCATCCTCGGGAATGATAACGATGAAGTCAACCTGTATTTGAATGTAGCTTCTAAGGCATCGGGCCTGAAAATTCGGTTTGCTAGTTAACCGCCAGGGGATCAAGCCAATCCGTAGTGTCAAAGCATCAGCCGACATGTCGTCGCCTCAGGATAAATGAGGTCCAACTACACGTGAGCTGGACACGCCATGCCGATCCGTGAGCAAGATTAATGCCGTTTCTTTCCAAGTCCGAAGAGAGCCTTCAAGGGACGACAAATGTGAAGAAGAATTCATGGCATTAAAAACATACCTGAGTTCTCCTCCCATTCTGGGCGGAGTCCCGTCAAGGAGAACTCTCACTTTATACTTACCATGATCGATTTTTCTTAACCAGCATATACTCGCCGACAAAGAGCTGTGTCCAGACCCGCGCTCGCTACTATCGGGCAATGAAGCCTTGAGGAGCGGAGGAGAGGTACCCGAGAATGGAAAAGTTGATATTCAAGACTGTGGATCGCAAACTAGAAGCTCATTCCTATTTGTGCCCACACCATAGTCCCAACTGAAAATTCGACGGCTGTGCATACACAAGCTTCTGGCTCCCAAGGTCGATGAAATGGGCCATATGGCTTGTTCAACATCGTAGACATGTCGAAGACCGCATGGCAGGTCCGGTCGACTTCAGCCATGGACCACTTACCAGATTTTGTCAACCCAATACGCCGGAGATCTTACCTCCCGCATGGGAAATTGGTGACCTTGAGCCTCAAACTCACAGCAGAGCGGAGCAGCTTAATCCTCACCTCAATGTATGATAGACATTGAACAAAGACTCGCTTGGGTTCCGTGCTTCCAACAACGAAGCCGAGTATGAGGCAGTCATAGCAGGCCTCAACCTCGCCCAATACGGGAGTCACCACTGAGGTCCATAGTGACCCAACCGGTGGTCGCGCATCAAGACACATACGAGGCCAAAAGTGAGACGACATGGTTCTATATCTCCAAAAGGTCCAGACCTAAAAGTTTGTATTGTTCAGGTCACACGTCCCCGTAACGTAGAATACCCAGCCACGCTGTTAAACTAGCCACGGCCATGCAAGAAGATCTCGGCGGGTCAACGCCCGTCGAATACCTAGCAGAACCCTCTGTCGACCCTTACAGCATGGAGGTCGCCCCAGTAGGATCCGCGCCGAACTGGATGGACCCTATTTGGGATTATATCAATGACTTTAACCTACCGCATTCCACCGAAGAAGCTACTAAGATAAGGGTGAGGCATCTTCCGTGTTTACCAATCACAGCGAAGCCTTTTTACAAGCGAGATTCTTCGCACCTTTCTCGAAATGCATCTCGTGGAGGACACCAATACGTGCTAAGAGAAGTACATGAAGGCATATGTGGGAACCATATCGGAGCTCGAACGTTAGCAGGAAAAGTTTTGAGGCATGGGTACTACTCGCCCACGATACTTAAAGATGCAACCAACTTAGTCAAGAGATGCACATGCCGAACATAAAATATCAGCCTCGCTAAAGCCTCGACGCCAATCGCTGAAATTTCTAGCCCTTCCAGCAAGAACAGAGACACGATCCCCACGGCAGGCCAAATGCAAATTCATAACTCATCAAGAAGGGATTATTTCACCAAGTGGGCAGAAGTCGAACCTTTAGCCACGATTACATGCAGCGTAAAGTACGCACTGCATGGCGAGCCGTCATATGCAGATTTGGCATCCCCAGAGCCCCGTATCGCAGACAATGGAAACGGGTCGACAACACCAATTCAGACAGCTGAATGGATCAAAATTATTACTGGCCTCGTGACTTCACAAACTTGGACAGTCAAGTCACCATCGTAACTTTAGCGCTTTGAAGACTCAAGTCGGAGGATCTTAAAGGAAGTCAGAATACCTCCCGAAAACATGGGCCTGTAGGGATCACACATAAGTCAGCAACCGAGACCCCATTTGCCCCCGTCTGCAGTAATCGGGGCAAGAGCCCCCGCTGAGGTGGGAGTAAGTCACCTAGAGTCGAAAGTAGATCGAGGAACAAATGACGAGGCCCCGCTTAAACTTGGAACCCCGGATGAAAACGGAACAGTCCAACAAATACACGTAAGAGTATCAAAGGAAGACAAATTCGTGTACTACAACCAAAAGAGTCAAGCCTTGGTTACACGGGGATTTGGTCTTAAAGAAGCTTCAAAGTGAAATATTAATCCAACACACGGGAAACCAGCTCCCAACTCGGAAGGTCCCACATATTAATCAAGGGTCAAGCCAATGTAATTAGAGCTCTAAACAGGGAGGAAACCCACACATACATGGAACGCGGAGCACCTAAAGCTGCCGCAGTACCCGCTATAATAAGACCATATCAAGTCTCTCATGTGATTTAGCCCGCACGCGGTAATTTAGTATCTCGCCGATATATAAGGAAACATACACAATGAGAAAATCTATAAAAATAAAAATCTCCCTTATTCCCAGCCAATCATATTCAGTTACAATCAGTGGTGTCCTTGATTACATCTCGAAACGTCAAGGCACCGGCTTCCAAACAAAAAAAAAAAAAGTGAGACAAAGAGAAAGATGACAAAGAAAAGAGGGATGTGATAATGCTTAAAAAATTGAGACAGCAGAAGGTACAAAAAGAAAAGAAGCAGATGAGAAAGGTAGTTAAGAAAGAAGGAAGAAAAGTGAAGAGGGAAGAAGAGGAAAGAAAGGAGTGATAAGAAGATAAAAGAGAGCCGTAGAGTGGCATGGAAAGATACACCGTCTTCGAACGCATTCCCCTAGCAAAAGTTAGGAACATGACTTACAAAGGGGAGACTAGGAAAACACACCACACATGAACACCCTGAAGGTTAATCCAAAGGTGTCGAGAACCTGAAAAGCATCCGAACACCGAGCATCCATCCCAGGCGAACTTCATCCACCCACTGTGAGAAGCACAATCTCCAAAGTTAGATACGGGGCGCAACAAAGAATCCACCATTTATAAAGAAGCCGGCACTGAAAACCACGTAATCGGCCGTAATCTCCATAAATTAGCATTAATGACGGCCGCCCCTTTTTCGAGACATACGAGGCGCTTTCTGCCACCAACTCAGCTACAACGCCTATCTCGGCCAACGCCATTCGGCTACAACCGCCAATCGGCTTGAACGCCACTAAGGCCACAACGCCAAGAGCCTGGGCCGCCTTCCTTCGACGAGTTTCTCTACTCGTGCCACGCCGCCAAGAGTCGATCAAACAAAGGCAACGCCACTCGGGTTACAACGCCGTTCGGCTACACCGCTAATCTGGGCTTGAACGCCACTGTTAGTTAATAGCCGCCAAGAGCCCGGGCCGCTTCCCTTTGAAAAGTTCTCTACTCGGCAGCCACGCCGCTCAAGAGTCGATCGCCAGTTAACGCCATTCGCTACAACGCCCATTCGGCCACCTAATCGGGCTTGAACGCCACCATGCCACACGCCAAGAGCCTCGCCCCTTTGACGAGCCTCTACCCCGCATCGTGCCACGCTGCCTCAAGAGTCGACCAGCTCGCTGCTAACGCCATTCGCTACAACAATGCCATTCGGCTAATCGCCAATCGAACGCCACCAGCGTAGCGCGCCAAGAGCCCGGCCGCTCCCTCGACAGCCTTCTACTCGCGACAGCGTGCCACGCCGTCAAAGAGTCGCACCAGCCAGCTACAACGCTGAGCCCGGCCACAACGCTTTTCGGCTACACGCTTGACCGGCCAACGCCCACACACGCCAAGAGCCCGCCGCTCCCTTTGACGAGCTCTACTGCTGGCAGCCACGCCGCCTCAAGAGTCGACCAAATGAAAGACAACTGATCCGGCTACAACGCCATTCGCCACAACCGCCAATCGGCCAACGCCACCGCGCCGCCAGCTGGCCAAGAGCTCCGGGCCGCTTCCTTAATGAGTTCTATCAAGGCAGCCACGCCGCTTCAAGAGTCGACCAGCCGTGCCATAACCCATTCGGCTACAACGCCGGCTACAATCGCCAATCGCTGAACACCGTCATACGCCACAAGAGGATCAGGCTTGCTTCCTCGCGAGCTCTTCTACTCGCACGCCACGCCGGCCAAGAGTCGACCACGCTGGCAACGAAACAAAATCCTAAACGCCTCCTCGTCATGGAATTCATTCCTCTGGCAGGTCGAGACACTTCACAACTCGAATGACGAGCCCTTACTATTCACAGTGACGAGCCCTTCGGCCGCACTCCGTGACAGCGTCATGCCTGGCAATCATCCTATAGCTCGCTCAACTCGAATGATCAGCCCTACGATTCGACAGCCTCGTCGCGCTTCCGTGCAGGCGTGCTCATACCATAATCCATATACAACGCCGTCCCTCAACTCAATGAGACGAGCCCCTACTATTCAAGTGATTCTCACGCAGACTCCGCACAAAGGGCTCATACTTACAATTCATATCCGCATAGCTCGTCCCTCAACTCGTAACGACGAAAACATTGTAAAGGATGAAGCTCTTCGGGCCGCGCTTCCAAAGTGCTCATTTCATAATCCATAAGGGCAACGCCGTCTCTCAACTCGGACGACGAGCTCTACTATTACGCGATCGCCCTTTCGCCGCGCTTCTGTGACAGCGCTCATACTTACAATCCATGTGGGCGGGCAACGCCGCCCTCAACTCGTAATGACGAGCCCTACTATTCACAGATCGAGCCCGCCGCGCTTCCGTGCAGCGGCTTCATACTTACTAATCCAGAGGTGGCAACGCCGCCCTCAACTCGCACGACGAGCCTCATTGGTTTCACAGCGACGCTTCCTTCGCCGCACTCTGCATTAGCGGTTTGAGGCCATGGCTCAGATCCGTATAGCTCGGGCCCTCAACCGTAATGACGAGCTCTTACTATTAAGTGACGGAAGCCTCTTCGCTGTGATCCGCATTAAAGGGCCTCATACTTACAATCCATGCGGCAACGCCAGTTCCTCAACTCGTAATGACGAGCCCCTACTATTCACATTGATTCGGCCTCACAGACTCCGTGACAAAGTGCTCATATTTACAATTCATATCCGCATAGCTCGCCCCCTCAACCTCGTAATGACGAGCCCCTACCATTACTGACGGGTCCTTCGCCGACCCGGAGCCGTATGCTCATACTCTCACCATATCCGCATAGCCGGCCCCTCAACTCGCATCGACGAGCGCCTCTTACTATTCACACGACGAGCCCGGCCGCGCTTCCGCAGCGGCTCATACCACAACTATAAGGGCGCTGGCCGTCCTCAACTCGTAATGATCAGCCCCTACTATTCACGCTGGACGAGCCCTTCGGCCGCACTCCGTGACGCGGGCCTACTACTACAATTATATCCGCAGGCCCGCCCTCAACTCGAATGACGAGCCCTACTATTTACAAAGTGATTTTAGCCCTTCGCCGCGCTCCGCATAAAGGGCTCATACTTACAATCCATAAGGGCAACGCTCGTCCCTCAACTCAGAATGACGAGCCCCTACTATTCACATTGACGGGCCCTTCGCTGCACTCCAGACAGGCGGGCTCATACTTACAATTCATATCCGCATAGCTCATCCCTCAACTCAGAATGACGAGCCCTTACTATTCATTGACTCCGCCCTTCGCCGCACTCCGCATGTGCGGCTCATACTTACACTATATCTCGATAGCCGCCCCTCAACTCGTAATGACTTAGCTCTTACTATTCACAATGAAGCGCCTTTCACGCGCCTCCGCACAAAGTGCTCATACTACAATCCATAAGGGCAACGCCGTCCTCAACTCAGAAATGACGGTTTTTACTATTCACAGTAACGAGCCCTTCGCCGCGCCCACGTTTTGGTCATTTACAATTCATATCCGGCATAGCTCGCCCCTCAACTTAGAATGACGGAGCTCTTACTATTCACGCACGGAGCCCTTCGCCGCTACGCACGGTGCGGCTCATACTTACAATTCATATCCGCATAGCTCGTCCCTCAACTGAGAATGACGAGCCCTTACTATTCACAGTGACGAGCCCTTCGCTGCACTCCGCATTGTGCTGCTCGCACCTGCCAATTCATGGCATAGCTCGTCCCTCAACTCAGAATGACGAGCCCCTACCATCAGTCAACATGAGCAAGCTCTCACTACGCATCCTGACAAGCCTTCACCAATAGTCTCTGATGACAAGTTCTATTCGCCTCCGACCGTTGACAACCTCACCAACAAATAGGTCGCATAGCTAAAAACCAGATCAACACCCGCCAAGACAGAAGTCGCAGCTACAGCCCGCCCGCACAAGCCCACCAACCACATAAGTCAGACCAAGCCATGACAAACGTAATGGGCATAAAAATTACAACTACGCTTTAAAATTACCTGCACTAATAATTCAGTTATACATCAGAAAAGAATAAAGATGATCGCCTAAAACACAAGCTTAGAAAATAAGTATTCATGTAGCGAAGGCTACGATATCGGCCCCAGTCCAACAAAAAAGGAAAAAGTCAAACAGGAAAGCATAAGTGAGTCCAAGAATTCGGGAAGGCCGACGATGAAGAATGAGAAGGGATCTCGCAGGTAGCAGCTCCTCGAGAATAATCTATATCGAAGACCCCTCCACCTCCTCGGGCCGCTTGGGAGGTCAAAATCAAAATCTAGGATCCGGTACGCCCGAACGCCTTCGTTGAAAAGCTATTGTCCGGGTCACCGCACTCGCTGATCTCGCAATTGTTTGATAACCCGTTCCTCCGGTAAATTATGCCGACTTGCCGAATGAAGATCCGCCGCAAACCATTACATTCATCGCCACCGTCTGGCACTTCCATACGGAAGACTCAGACGAGCGCCCAAGAACACCTGCTCTCCGAAGCTCGAGACGAAAGCAATTTCGAAGTTGTTCGCGCCAACCATCAGATCCGCATGGCCCGTCGAGATCTCGCTGCTCACCCGAGGTGATGAGTTCCCTAACCAGCTGAGCTCACTGGTAGCGGATCACAAATTTCTTCTCGAGTCTCAACCCAACATTCGCAAACCTCGGGGCTCACCCGAACCTCCGGGAGCCGCCGTCAAACCATCTGACTCGTTTTCTGATTTTCGCCCAGCACGGTGCGCGATGGTGAAGTGCTTAAGATCGACTTAAGCCGCCTATTTCTTCAATCAACACGGCGCCTGCTCCGCAGTCACCCGCAAGACGTGGAGTGCCACCTTCGCCTTGTAACCGGGGCGGCAATCTTCACATGTTTTCATTCAAGATGTGCCTTGTCGGCCAGGCCCTTCAAATAAGTGTGGCGGCCTGTGCATGTTAAACATGGAAATAAAGCCAAAGACGTAACAACAAACAGAAGGTAAACACACAACTAACTACCGGCGAAGTCCTCAAAAGACAGCGAAGAAAGCTGATTTCAAATCGGGCATTCTTTCGAGCGCCCACACTTGACACCAGAGGATAGAATGACAAAATTCCGCCGCAGTTCTGCAAGATAAGCAAAGATAATTTCAACTGGTTAGCTTTGTCTCGATTTCTTCTTCTTCAACTCCGTCGCCTTCCGAGGAGACCCACCAGGCACCGCCGGTTACGATTCCAAACGGAGTCATAGCAGAGCCGCTCCGTGTGGCGACGGATCACCCGGTTGATCCGGTTCAGCGATGCTTAGGAAGGCTATGAAGGTCAAAGCCGGGAGGAACGACTCGCAGCCCAAGCGACGGGAGAAGAGGGGATACGACCGCATCCGGAAAGCCCCAGCCAGGGGCAACGATGCCCTCTCCGGCTCCCGGACAGGAGAAGAGGGAGGCAGTCCCAACTTCTGAACCTTGGCCGGAACCGGCCAATCCTTTGGAAGGAATCCAAATTTTTCACACCCTGGGCTCGAGATGTCGCCCCCAAATGAATTAAAATCTCTCCCCTGGTAGGGGTGGCAGCAGTGGGCCCAAAGGAAAAAACTCCAAGGGTAGAAAGAGGCGGCGGCCTCGTAACAACGTAACGCCGCAAAGAAATTAGAGGAACTGAATGTTCAATCTATCACCCGCATAGAACGAGCAGCATTCCTCCAACCGCCAGAGCCGTGCCAAGATCTTCGCCGGCCGAGGTCAAGACTCAACATCCGGGAAACATAAGGAAAGCATAAGATCAGGGAGTATTCAATCGCCTTTAGACAAACCAAACCAAAAGTGACTAAAACACCTTTACCATATTTGTGTGGATTCACGTCCCGGGCACGCCTGTATCACTATCACGAGAGTCATACCCCGGGGCTGAACCATCAACTAAAAAAATCTTCCTTTTCCACGACCGATGAGAAGAAGGAAGGTCCAGATTACCAGTGGAGACTGGGAATTAGTCTGAAAAATATATAAAACCTCTCGTAGTAGTCATCTGGACCAAAGATGGAGGAACGAGCCACATCGGGGACACCAAACCCTATCTTTAAAAAGACCAATAAACCAACTAAAATACCAACCATCGGGAGTCACCGGGAAGCGGCAGATGTTGAAATGTTGTAGACTTCTTTTATGAAGGATGGAACGGAAAGTCAAGGCCGTTATTAAAAGCAACTTCAAAAAGCAAACCATACCGCCAGTAATCGAGGCGGTATAAAAGTCAAAATGTCCGGGGACCATATTCGACACTGCGAGGGGCCGATAACGCCGCAAAAGTAGACTCATACGATAATAATCCCACCGGGGCCCACCTTTCATGGAATGCCGAACTACGGTCCCTACAGAAAGTCCGACCCCTAGGATATTCGACGTTTATCTTCTTTTACCCTTACTAAAGGGAAGGAAGCGCCTGGGAACAGCCTGAGCTCAGACGGCAGAGACAGACAAACTGGAACGGCCCCCAACTTGCCCAACCGACGACGGAAGAATCATCGCTGATAAAAGAAAGAGGAAGAACGTTTTTGGACCCATGACGAAGGCTTAAACGGAATCCGACGTATTAAACCCTAGGGCCTCACAGATCACCTAAAGAGACACGACAAGACAGGGACACCGCAGGCCCAGGAATAAGAGGAAAACGCCAAAAGACCCAACACTAAACGTATTGCAGAAAATCCAAGTAAAAGCAAGAACGCCAAGAAATATAAAGACAAAAGGGGGAGTTATGAGGCCAAAAGAAACGTAACTGGAAGGTCGACAAGAAACAAAGAAATGAAGAGAGCATGAAAACAAGCGCGAGACTCAAAGAGCCATCATTAAACACATCACGATGATGGCTGTCAAGATCGAATCCACATCCAAATAGATACAGGAAATAACAACCGTCGCTAGATTAATCATGTTCTTGCCCACGCAGCCGCATTGCAATGGGGCAACTGATAGGATGTAAACCGGGGCTGTGCATTTCATTCGCAAATTAAAGAGCAGAGGGCCGCCTGTCCCCCCAGCAAGCCCAAACAAAGGCCCAGCCCATCAGACCCAGAGCATGAATTTGGAAGAACAGGAAGGCCCACATGATCATCGGCCAAATCCCATATTTCTACAGTCACCGAAGACGTAGATTTCAAAAGACGCCTTACTCGTTCAATCAAACTTATTATAAAGGGAGGGAAAAGAGGTCGTTAACCCCAATACGAAGGAGGATCACTAAATAAAATTCTCAATTAACTAATTGCTGGGATCTAAGGCTAACTATATGAGGAAACATAAATTCTCCAATGGAAGGACTCTAGTTCACCGTCCAAATGGGGACAGAATATCCATTATGTCACAAGGTCGGCCCAACACCTAGTGGGTAAAGATAGGAAGCAATCTAAACATGTTCTCTTTCTCATGGCGTAATCCGACTTAGGCACGAGCCGATCACGGCACGCCCGCCGACTCCCTTCTTCTTTGTTCTTGCAGAAATTCTACGGCCCGAGCTCCGGGGCAGATCACCAAGTGTCGATCCTCGCCAACCCGCACGCCCGCATCCCAGCTCACAAACACCTGGCCCAAATTTCATCAGACTCCCCACGCGCCTCCAACCTCAGCTCCTAAGAGAAAAAAGGCACTACCGGGACAAAATAAAATTAAAGATAACTGGATGGTATTTAAATAGAATTATTTCATATCAAACTTTATGATAATAAATTACATTTTAAATCATGTTATGTTAACCAACATTACATATAGCTATATTAATGATACATACGGGCATAATATTATTATCATATGTATCATGACTTCTAACAAAAGTTTATGATGGTCCTTTTTTCAAACGAAAAGTGTTTTCATAAACTTTAAATGTTATCCAACTTGTTGCTATTTATCTTCGCATCGTTTTTCTTTTTATCAATTTGATTATTTTTGGCATATTGTTAATTTTATTATTAAAATAAATATTATATTACATTTATTTATCATGTTTCATAAAGTTGTTTAATATGGTAACTTGATTGATAGTTGAAAAATATTCAAAAGATTTTCCTAAGTTGGAAACTTAATTTAAAAAAATTGGTTTTATACTTAGAATTTTTCTTTTAACTTTATTAATTTTTATAATTATTAAATATTTAAGTTAAAAATAAATCTAATTAAGGTAGGTGTGATCAAGATCGTTATTTTTTTGAAAAAAATATCTTAAACTCTTTTAATATCTTTACATTTTTTAATACAATATCTTTATATTTATTTATTTTAAAATTTTAAAACTATTTTTGTTAAAAATTATTTTATTACCCTTTATAAATAAATTTTAATTACTTTTAAGATTTAATTTAAAAGAGTTTTTTTTTAATATAATTTAATACAAGGTAGTAAACCTGTAAAAAAAAAACCACCAACCTCTAACTTTTTCTCATCTTGTTATTTCTAGCATCTCTTTCCTTAAGCAATGTGGCTTTTCCAAGCAAGAGGGGTGATTTCACTTAAATCACCTCATCTACCTCTCTTTCTACCTTTTCTTTCAATAAAGTAGTTATTCCACAAAAACTGATATTTAATTTGTTTTATTTTATCGCCGTCTGCGCGCGTGGTTTCAGATCATCATCTTATGCATGTGGTTTGTGTCGCCTTAGTACTTGTTATGGCGCTTTCTTGTGTATGGGTGATCTAAGCAGCAAACAAATTTGATCGATATGAAATCAAATTTAAATCATGGTCGACACATCGTTATAAATCGAATAGAGTCAACAGTGTTTCCAAAATGCCTCCTAAAATTCCGTGATTCGCATCATACCGACGAACAAGATTTGATATGATAACTATGTCGTAATCAACTTGGTCATCTAAATTGTCAACGTGGAAACCCACGTGGCAACACAATCCACCCACCGCAACAAGTTACGACAAAATACGCCGCAATTGTGTCGATCGACAAACAACATGAAAAAACAGAGAAAATAAAATGCCGAGATCGATATGGAAGAAAACCACTTTATTGGAAAAGAAACCCAAATCTAAGGAAAGAAAACGATGGAATTATTATCAAGTCAAGAATGAATAAAAAGTCTCCTCCTTAGCGAACAAGAGCTTGAACGAGAGAACAAAGAGAGGAGTGCGAGATCAACAGAGAGAGGGGCTAGATAATAATTTGATTTTACTATAGTTGATAGTACCTGTGGTGAAAAGAGAGTTTTGGTTTTTTTTTTTTTTTTGCTTTTTCTGTGTTTTAAGTGAATACTGACAAGTGTAAGTGGCAAGGCTTTCTCTCATAAGTGATAAGATATACCCACCCGCCAAAAACATGAGGGGCAATTTTTCTTGAAAGATTAAGTTACCGGCTCCAATGCATGTATTCCTTAATTTCTAATTTGTTAAGATGATATATTTATGGTCATATGGGGAGTTAGTTCCATTTTCCTTCTTAGGTTATAATGTAGGCCACGAACATGGCATGCCCAGATCACCATAGTTAGAAAACAAAACACAATAACGGAGAGAATTGTCAATTCAAGGCACTGGATTTGGAATCCATCATGCTTTACCACGCAGACTAATAGACGATCCGCGTAACACGAACTTCAAGATCTTTCCCTATCCCTTCGTTAAAACACCGGCCTAATGAGATTGCCAATTACCGAGAGGAGAGTTTTCTCCTGACGGAGTCAAAATGTGTATCATTGTTAGGAAAATTTGAGCACCATTTATAGAGTCTTCGACCACAGGCCCTCTCATTATGTCGGGCCAGTATCGGCCCACATCAACAGCCCCATATTAGACCCGATTAAGAATCCATATATTCTGTCTTTGCAGGGATCAAACTATCTAGCTAATTTCAATTCATATAGCCCATGATTAAGAAAGAAAATCTCTACATTCTCCTTACTGGGGCAATATTAATTAAAACAGAACTGTGTGCGCACCCTCATATTGGTCTAGAGATTATTCTTAATAGTCAATCCCATCCCATAAAGTCTCAAACACCGAATCATGGTAACCCATGTACTCAATGCCAGAGCCTTCCATGGTCACGAGCTTTCTAACTTTACCTATGGATTCACTATGGTAGGTGTTAAATGGACATACCTCATAATGAGTGATACTCATGTGTTATCCATTTTGTTAGTCCAATTCTCTCTCCTTAAGTGTCACAAAACCTAGTGTGTCACCGTAGAATATCCATCATGGTTCCAACGAACTCCGGATATGTCTTACTCGATAGTTAACTGTATTTCTATGTGTAATACATATTGTTAAGGCTACGCCAAGAATGCTCCAGAATATCAAGGTTACATAATGCCTCGAGATTTTCTAAACAATTATATGTACTAACCCTGATAAATCTACATTCACAAATACCTCAATGAATGCAAAAGAGTTGATACATATTCAAATATTACAAAATGTAATGAAATCGTATAATAAACTTCATAAGAGCAACATAAACCAAACAGCCCCACTAATTGACAAGATCCCATGATACCCTAAGCCCATGTTAATATGATGTCGATCAGTCTATGTCAAAGGGCGAAGGCCTTTAGTTAGCGGATCTCAATCATATCATGTGTTGAAATGTGCTTCACTCGCAATGTCGGCTCAACTTTTTCCTTTATAGCCGTGTACTTGACCTCCATATGCTTAGCCCTTGAGACCCCATATTACGCTAACAAACAACATTGTAGAGTTATTGTCACATACAATTGTGGCCGGGCCTATTCACAAAATCAAATACGGCCAACTCCCTTAATGAGGTTTTTGAGCCACCGTCTCGAAAGGATGGCCGGTGCGCATGTTACAAAACTCCGCTTGCATGGTAGAGGATGCTAGATGATTGCTTTCACTTTTCCATGATACCGGCACCTCCGTTAACTTTTAAAGATAACTCGTTGTTATTCTTTCATCCCCGACAAACAAGAAGTCTCAATCCGAATACCCAACTACCAGAAGTCCCCGAACATGATTGTAAATCAAGATATAGTCTGGTCCTCTTTAAGCACTCATAACCTTCTTGGCAAAGAACCAATGATCGTGGTCCTCGATTTGACGGTATCCGCCTAGGAAGTCCCATTGCAAAGGCAATATCCGCCTCAGCGCTGGTACTGGCTACACATACACCGCAAGAGTACTAAAGATAAGGTACATTCTTCATTCGTTTTCAAAATCTGAATGAGGACATTGCGATGCACTCAACTTATCGTCTTTACGCCCAGAGCACCTCGGGCTTTTCTACATTGTTGCATGTTGAATCTTCAAAATACGATCAACATATGCCCTCTCGAGATAAACCCAATAGTCCGCGAGAACGATTCCTAAGTGAACTCACGCCCGTGACAAAAGACGCCTCACCAAGGTCCTTCATATCAAAGCCTTGACAAACATCCGCTGGTCCCATGCAAGAACCAAGGTCACCGGGCCAGAAGCGTGATATCATCCACATAGAGTATAAGGAAATGAATTTCCTCCCACCGACCTTTGCAAGATATACATCGATCTACTTTTGTTCTCAACAAACCATAATACAAGTAACAAATGTCTATGAAATTTTAAGTACCATTGTCTGTGGTTGTTAGACCATAAATAGACTTTTTCGCCTACATACAAGCTGCACTCTGAATCATTTGCCACAAAACCTTCAAGTTGCATCATATAGACTTCTTCATTAAGGTTCCATCGAGAAAGGCGCTTTAACATCCATCCGATGTAACCTACATCGAATGAGCAACTAATGCCATGATCACCAAGAATCTTAGCTATATCCCCAAGACTGAAGCAGTAAGATGTTTGCCAGTCTACTCCCTTCTCTCAAGCGAACCTGCTACCGGGCTCCGGTTTAAACTTCTAATCTTTTCCTTTTAGTCCCTTTACTGAAGAATCATACTCAGAGCCAACGGCCCATGACCCAGGTAACCGTCAGCTCCCAAACTCCATTATGCCTCATAGATTGAATTTCATCTCTCATTGCATCCAACCAGCGCCCGGGCCGGACAAGATACGCCTTCCCGCATAAGTCATCGACTTGCCCACATAACCGATATCGTAGTCTTGCTCTTCCCTATATAGACTCAAATAGTCCGGTGGTATAGCTTAATCGTCTCCCACTTGATCCTCTACCGGAGTAGCAATAGCCACATCCTGCACCTGAGAGACTTGATGAACTTCACAGGAGTTGTCTCTACAACAGACTCGGCCTCAAACAGGTTCACAGCAGGTGTGGAGGTCTCCACAATTATCTGTATGGGAGACGCCATATCACCCACCGTATCATTATCCTCATTAGCCTCAGGAGCAGCTACTTTCTTCGGCCACATCAAACCCAAAACTGGTCGCCCGTGATTCCACAATTCCGTGCCTCCATCGGGATTGAGAACCATATCCCTTCGACACCCGGTAAGATACAAAGTAACACCGAAGTGGTTCTTGAGTCCACAACTTACTTAATGTTGATTATACAACTTCACTTCGTTGTGACATCCCCAAACCTTAAGATGGTTTAAGCTCTGGCTACACCCATCCATAACTCAAAAGGAGTCAACTAACAACTTTTTAGGTACATCGATGAATAAAATAAAAGCCGTTTTCAAGTTTCATCTTATCGTAAAACCAAAATTCATCTACTAATCATACTCCTTACCATTTCCATAAGAGTACTGGCGCCTTCGTATTTCACAATTCATTTTGCTCAAAGACTCCTGTGCATAGTAAATCAGCCACTATCCCGTATCCTCTAAGTATTTGGCTTAACGGCTCCTTTAAGCTGTCCCAAGACGCCATGCTTACCATAATACTCTCCACCCTGGCCGGTCTAACAACCTTTGACTTTTCCAACTCAAGCTACTTTAGTCCGAAAAATCTTGAACTTGTCAAGAGACCTCAAATTCTTCTTTAACTTAAGTACAGATAACCATATCGAGAATAGTCATCAATAAATGTGATGAAATAAAAATTTCTACACAAGGTTGTCGTATAAGGTCCACTTATATCGGTGTGAATGACCTCCAACAAGTCAGAACTTCGAACTGTAGTTTTCTTCTACTCCAATATTTTACCTCACAATGTTTCACGCATGTCTTTGTCATTTTAATGAGCGTGCGAGATGTTAGCCTTTATCACTTTCTACTCTATCTCAGAGATATGGCTGTCAGCTTATGCCACAATGCATAAGACTGTTCCTTAGGTAATGGTCTCTTAGAAACAACCTTTTCAGCTGTATAAGCGATATGTCATTGGGAGATAAACACAATTTGTGCAATCCGTTGGACATATAACATCACCCAACCTTATTTGAATCAAGAAACAAAGAAATAACATTGCTCTTGATTTCAAAAGAGTAGTCATACGAAAACAAACACGATACGAAACTAAAGTTCCGTCTAAATGAAGGTACATAAAAAAAGTGTCTTTCAACATTAATCTAAAAACCGAGTCTAGAATCAAGATTACATCTCCCACAAAAACATCGCCTTCTCGTTGTTTCCCACAAGGAGTCTTGATTCATCCCTGATTCGCTTCCTCCTGGCTTATGAATCAGATGGTAAACGCAACATGATGAGTTGCACCGCCATTTGAGCCACCAAGAACCGGATGGTGCCGATAGGTTGGATTCACAAACAAGTGCTAAAGAATCACACCGTAGGCTCACGCCACAACCAAGCTTTAAACTTTGCACAATCCTTCTTTATGTGACCTTTCTTCTTACAAAAGAAGCAGCGGTCACCATCCCTTTTGAAGGATGTCTTTTTTTTTTTTTGACCCATATTGTTAGATTGACCGGTAGTGTCATGAGTACCTTTATGAGTACAATTTCTGGACTTCTTATTTTTCCTTTTGTGGGAACTAGAAACATATAGCATTATATAAGGCCCTTTTTCCTTCGTAGTTTCTCATACCACCCTTGCTATCAAGTTATTAATTGGTTCAATCCTCATCTTGGGAATTGTATCTGTCTTTATAATCCCAAAATCGTGTGGAAGGGTGTTAAGGGCTTGATGCACAATGCAAGATCGTGAATGGAACATTAAGAGTCGCTTCGGGCTCTCACGTCTACCATCCCAAGGATGAGCACTTAACCCCAGCAAGATCATCATACTTCATATTGAAGAGCTTTTGAAGAAGTGTACCATTCAAGATTAGATGAAATGCGGTTTCAGCTCTAAGGCTGCTATCATTTCTTAGCAAGATTAGCCACTGGGTAAACCACTTTTATGTTCTCAACGATTTCTTCATTGTCAATAAGCAACTTATTGCTCTTTTCCCAGCATAGTCCGTTTTCTCTCCATGTTTGTCCAACACAAGATCACCTTGGGAGTATGATCAATGCAATAAAACAGAGACATCCCACCGTTTATGAGACTAATATTTTCTAAACTAGCTAAGTGTGCCAATTTCAGCATTACAACCCACCAACTGGTAAATTTCATACCAGTGATAGTAAACTTTTATGTATCACATTCACTATATATATGTAATGCTAGACGAAAAATTCAGGCGTATGTCTTTACATTACATGTCATGCTAATTATACTGCTCAATTCATTAATAGAAAATTCAAATAGTAATTAATTAATTACCTTAATGAAAAGATGTTATGAAAATGTAATAATGGTAATTCAAATAGTAATTAATTAATTACCTTAATGAAAAGACGCAGGAAATAATAATGGTGACCTGGGTCAAAATCATTCGTCAACGATCGGTTCGGTCAAATCCGTCAGCCGGATTTACCTCAATGACGCCGCATGATCGCCATCAAACGGTTACCGTGGAAGAGAAGCGTTGGTCCGAACTGGTCGCGGCGCGGTACGCCACGCGTCGTCGCGTTTAGTGCGCATGTAGGTGCGTGGCGGCGCGTCCGGCATCCTCCGACGACGTGCCGGCGCGTCCGGCCTCCTCCGGCGACGTGCCACCCACAATATTCTGCCTCGATGATAGACCTCTAAATATATACAAAATTTAACTTTCATCTGCTTTCGTAAAAAATAATATTCAAACTGGACAAAACCTTCAACAAAACCTATCCGTTGCACTGGTTCTAAACTATGGTGCTCGATACCGTAAAGCCACGAACATGGCATGCCCAGATCAAACACAGGTTAGAAAACAAAACACAATAACTGGGGAGAGAATTGCCCAATTAAGGCACTTCGATTTGGAATCCATCATGTTTTACGCGGAATTAGCGACGATCCGCGAACACGAACTCAAGATCTTCTCCTATCCCCTTCAAGTTAAAACATCGCCTAATGAGATTGCCACCACGAGGAGAGTTTTCAGATCCGATGTGAGTCAAATGTGTATCATTAAGGTTAAGGAGGATTCGAGCACTATTTATAGAGTCTTCGACCACGTGCCCTCCCTCATTACGGCCTAAGCACTGGCCCACACTCAGGTTACCCCATATTAGACCTGATTAAGAATCCATATATCTCACCTTATTAGACCAAACTAATTCAATTAATTTCAACTATAGCCCACATTAAGAAATTTCATAATGCACCTAACATAGTTCCTCAAGGGTATTTGTGAAAAAAAAATTAACAAACACCTGCTTTTATATTATTAAATATTATTTTAACATTTGTTCATCATGTCTAAATTTTATATTAGAAAGACTCAACGTTTCAAAACATGAAAGCATAAGGAAGGGGGTCATGGGCATAAGCATGTGCATAAATAATACCAGATTGTGAATAAAGGCTTAACTTTCAAAGAATATTAACCACATTTGATTTTACTTTTTAATATTTTTTTATAACATAATCACATATTGTAAAAAAAAATATTTTTCTTACCACCTTTTTACCTTTCATATATCATATATAACTATAAGGGTTAATTACATAAATGATGTTTCAACTTTTTTATTTTTTTTATTTTGGTATCTCAACTTTATTTTTGTTTAATCAAGTGTATACACTTTTTGATTTTTTTTTTCTATTTTGGTGTCTCAACTTTATTTTTTTCAACCAAGTGTCCAAACTTTTAGATTTTTTTTTTCTATTTTGATGTCTCAACTTTATTTTTGTTTAATCAAGTGTTTCAACTTTTAATTTTTGTCCAATCATGTGCTTCATTGCCTATTAAAGCTTATTAAGATATTTGAATAAGCAAAAAATGCATCCAAAAACATTCTATAACTTTTAAAAAAATGATGAAATACTAATGGCCTTAATGAGATATATTTTGAATAAGCAAAAATTGCATTTAAATAACATTGCATATTATATAAAAATGTTGAAATTGCTTAAATGAACTTTAATGAGCTGAAGACAATATTATCATTTCTATGTTAGGGTATTTTGTTACATATTAGTTACAATATACAAAAGAAATGATGTACTATTACAGAATTGAGATAAAATAACATTTTTATTATTTAAAAAAATACTTAATAACTAATGTTTTATTTTAAAAATTTTCATACTTTAGAAAACTAGTAAAATAATAGAAGATAATTAGTTGAGCGCTTTTTTAAATTATTATATTTCTTTTTTAAGATTTTCTTAATTTTATCTCAATTTATACTAGTCAATTTTATAAATTTTTATAACAAATAGATAGTAAAACCACCAATGAGACCGATTGGATAAGTGGTTAAGGGGTACGATAGGCATAGGTGGGAGGTAATCAGGTTCAAATCAATAAGGACAAAATTGTGTACTTATAAAAAAAATATATAGTAAGTCCCATAATGTGAAAATCATAATATTGTCATTTAAGTAATTTTATTATTTTTTGTGATGTGGAATGCCATTTAAATTTAATTTTTCCTATAAACATTTAATTGAACAAATATAAAATTGAAGCATCCAAATAGAAATTAAGAGTCTATTTGGTTGTATTTAAAACAGCTTGGTTTTGAGAATAAAATTATTTTGAAATATTCTTAACACTATTTACCATTATTCCAAAATACAGAATAATTATGTCAGCAGTTTTACCTGTTTTTTTAAATTAAAAAGAAAGTTTTGAAAAAAAACTTTAAAATAAAATGAGAAAATGATATTATTTATATTCTTCACTACGAATTCTTTAAGTTTTTGAAAATTTTTTAATTAAGCAAATAGATTTCAAATAAAATTATAATGTACATAAGATAGTTTATGTAAATTCTTCATTGTCACTAGTAACGAAGTTTTGTATGACTAAATAATGACAAAATATTCCAATTACTTTCATTCGTCGATGAAAGATATGTTTGGATTTAAAATCTAAAACAACAAAGTTTGTTTTTTTACTTTTATCCTGAAAATATGGGTTTAATTCGCTATTTGATGAGTTGAGGATTTCCAGTCCAGATAATATCTATATTATATAATTAGTTTGATGTTAAACATGGTAATTTAAACTCTACTAAGATTTACAATAAAAACTATCTGAATCTAAAATTTTTAATTAAATAAGAAATAAATTCTTATGAATCTTAAAATATGATTTGGGTAATGAGATGAGAAAGTTTTTTTCACATATCTTTTCTTTACTAAAAGATTAAGAGTCTTTTTGGTTCATATGATTTAAAAAATAATGTTTTTCTCTTAAAAATTTATTTTAAATATTCTTAAAACTATTTTACCATTATTTTCAAAAAGAATTAAAAAAAGAAAGTTGAAGTTCTTTTTATGGATTTTTTAAAGAAAAACATAGAAAATAATTTAGTTATTATTATTATTCAAATACAACATGGTTAATTTTATCATTCAAAACTAAATATTGCTTTCTCAAAATGTTGTTTAGTGGGTTTATATCCTTTATCATTATTTTCTTATTTTTTAACACAAATTATTTGTAAAACTGATTATTAAATATCAGTTAAATTTTAAGTAACAAAGACGACTTTTACAATAAAATAGGTCAAAACTATACCCTCCAATAAAAAATATATTAATCACGAAATATTGATAACAATACCTTTACTTTTTTTTTGAAGGGAAATAATAATAACTTTCCTAATCCACTTAACAAAGCAAAACATATATAATACTATATGTCTATGTTTTTTAAATATCAAATAATAACAATGACAAACAGGGGCCTTTAGGTAACTTTTTGCAATGCCTTGGTACATTTAGAGGCAATAAAATGTCCAGCATTTTCCACCCTTTGATTATCATCTTTGCCCGGAATACAACGCCCAAATCCAGGATGGTTGTTGCAACATCTTCCACCTTCACTAGCAGCCTTGTTGCTAGCTGAAAATATTGTATTTATTTGAAAAAAATTGTTAATGCACTAATATTGAACCATACGTACCATTAAATACATATGTATATCCTGTTATTATTTAAACATATCATTTAAATATATGTTGATAACGTCAACTCATGTAGATATGGTTATATTCTATTTGGAAGAATATAAATTCAGTAAATTTAAATCAACTTTATAAACATTCTGAAGAAAAGTATTAAGCTAGAGTTGGTAGTTAAGAATGTTTTATAATTTGCAATAGAAAAAAAACATAAAGAGAATCATATGTAGATGCAATTAATACGAAGATGAAAAAAGATATGAATGGAACAAACCTAGGCATATCACGAAAGCCATTATAAGAGTGAATCATACACTTCTTCACTTTGTTGGCCATTGTTGAGCTGGTGTTTAAGTTTGGGTTTCAAGATTTTTGAAAAGCATATAAATAGAGAACACCGAATGACTAAATTCTAGCAGAATACACCATATATACTGCAGTGCCTTCGGCCAATATTATTAAATCTAAAACGAAATCTTTTAAATAAATAAAAGTGAATCCTTCCTTATAAAGAATTAAGAGTGTGAATTAAAGTCAATTCTAAAACTGAAGAAGAAGAATAATAATAGTTTCATGTTCAGTTATAGGCCCTTCCATTACTCAAAGATATCCAACAGAATTTTTTTTTTTTTAAAAAAAGCGGTATCCGATAGAATCCAAGATCCGCCAATTTTAAGTGGTTATCTCTTTATTGCTGACCCATGCTTGACCCTATTTTATTTTTTTTGCTTTTGCATCATTAAATATTCAATCCTTTCCTATCTGTGAGAAAATTCTGATTTTATAAAATTTTGTGGGAAATTTTAAAAAAAATAACAGAAATGAATATAATTAAAAGTAAAAGAAAAAGAAAAAAAAGAAATAATCTGAAAAGAAAAATTGTTCAACACAAAAAAGAAAAAAATTATCCTTATTTTATATTTTTTTCCTTTCAATTTTAATAAAATTTCTATTATTTCATATTATATAAGTTTATAAGAATATAAAAATATGAATATATGACCTGGAATCAAATATTCTGTATTGTAACTTCTCCTTCCTATCTATACTATTTTCTCCTTGTTATTTTTGTAGGGAGAGTAATTAGGAAAATATTATAATATTTTTCTGCCCATTTTCCTTTATATTTCTTTTATTTTTTTTTCTATATCATCCAAAATAATTCTCATGGTATTTTTTTTCCTCTTTTTCTAGCATTTTCCAAGAACCAACCAAAAATACTAGGAAAATTTTTAATTTCAAATTTTGGAGATAAAATTTTTCTATTTAGGAAAAAAATTATCTTCTCAATGTTAAACCAAACATGGCAAAATTTATATTGAACAGCAATTAATTTTTCTCAAAATTTTAAATTATTTGGAATGAAATCTACCGTCTTTTCTCAAGATAAATTTATTGATTTAGTTAACAATACAATCGATAGAAACACATAATCAAAAGTATTAAAAACTTTAGAGGATGATGCAGCATCCAAGTTAATAGCAAAAATGATCGGCTCAAGGCCTACACATTTGATAATAAAAAATACCTCATAATATTATGATTTCAAAGATATTGCATTAAACAGGACAGGATTGGATCTAACGACTCGTCGGACAAACTCGTCATTTGAATTGCCAACATGAAAATCCATGAATTAGCAAACTATCACAACTATCCACCGTAGCAAATTGGCGATAAAACATGCTACAATAGGTCGATGACAAAACATGCCGCAACAGGTCAACGACAAAAACATGAAAAAACAAAGGAAACACAGTTAAAAATAAATAAGAAACCTGCATCGCACACACCGTAGTTCTGAGGGCAAGATGGATATTTTAGGTATTCCATGCCAACATGCTATATGTGCTTTGGTGCACAATGAACAAGATCTAATGGACCAAATTTCTAGTTTCTATCACATTGATATGTATAGAGTCATGATCATGAAGATAATGCCACTGGCATAAAAAGGTTCTACAAAATGGATCAATATCTTCTAATTGAGCCACCTCCTATGGAAAAGAATGGAGGAAGACCAAAGACAAAGAGAAGAAGAGAAGAACGTGAGCAAAGACCTAAAAAAATTGGAACAAAACTCGGAAAGGATACATGTTACATGCTCCATCCGGCAGCTAACAAGGACACAACAAAGCCGCTTGCTTAAAGGTTTGTTATGTTTATCTTCATTTCCTTGAATTGATTTTTAATTGATAATCTTAGATTTACTGATGTTCTTTGATGTTTCAGAGGAAGAAACATCATAGTGGCAATATCTCACATGATCCAACTCAAGCTCAATCAACCCAAGCCCTTACTCATGCCCCTCCTGCTCAAGAACCTGCCCCTACTCATGCACATTCCCCTACTCATGGCCCTACCCCTTCTCATACCCCTGCCCCTTCTCATACCTGTTCCCCTAATCATGTCTTTGCCCCTGCTCATGTCCCTACGCCTGCTCATGTCTCTACTCATGCACATTCCCCTACTCATGGCCCTGCATCTTCTCCTATCCCTATCCCTTCTCATACCCCTTCCCCTACTCATGTCCCTACCCCTACACATAAAATCAAGTTGGTAAAGCCATCAAAACTTACATCCTGTGGCAGCAGCAAAATCAAGCAAGAGGCCTGTCAATTTGGTGGTGTTGGTATTTTGCTGATGAAAAGTATTGGTTCTATCAGATATTATGTAAGAGATGCAGGATTTATAACACATGTTCATTTAGTTTATATCTCAAACACATTTATAGTATATATATATATATATATACATATATATATATATATATATTGAATGAAATGTGAGGACATAAATCTCTCAACAATTGTTCATCAAGTGAGCCAGCAAAGTATCAGATACAACCTTGGATTTGAATGCCTAATGAAGCTGTATATCTAAGAAAGCTCAGAAGAACAACTTCATGTGCTAGTAGAAGAATAGTTGTTAGAGGTGATGGTGGGCCTCAAGGACATGTCCAACATGCCTTTCTACCACTTGGTTTGCAAATGGAAGGGCAAAGCCTATAACTTCAAGGCAATTTCGTAGAAAGGATGCCAGAGCTGCAAACAAGGGAATCCAGTGGGAGTAAGTATGGAGTCACCTACAACCGGGATCAATGAACATTACAATGGTCATTTTGGGTCTTACTGTTTAGGACTATTTTGTAAACATTTTGGAGCTCACAACTTATCTCTCATTTTAAAGATTATGGTTTGAACAACTTGTCCTTAGTTTTATAAACATCTACTTTAGATGGTTTATAACAATTAGTTTGTAAACATTATGAAGGTTGAAATGCTTATGAGATATTTGGTAAAATGCTTGCTTGAAGTGTTGATTTTTCAATTCACAGTTTTAGATATGTTTTCCAGGTGTCGATTTAAATTCAAGTGTTGATTTACTTCATTTATGCAACATAATAGAACATAGCCAATTGAACTAAAATACATCAACCTTCATTGCATTATTATACAATCACATAATTTCCAACTATCAATCCCTCAACTGTTTTACATCCACATAAAAATGAATATGACAAAGGATAAATAGATGACAAACAATGCACTACACTTTAGAAACGCATAACTTTCATTCATTCAATAAGTTGAAATACATCGTAACCTTCATTTGTATTGTTATACAATCACAAAATTCAACTTTCATTCCTCAATTGTTTTACATCCATTAAAATGAATATGGCAAAAGATAAACGTATACAAACAAAGGGTATCATAATCCTTAGAGCAAACTTATTTCATTTGAAAGATGTCTTCAAATCATTCAACTCTTTCTTCAATTCATTCATCTTATTGGTTCCCTAACCACCTTGGGCCTTTAATGACTATGTTGGTCAAAATTGGATCATCTCACATCTTCTTCACAATTTCTATCATTTCATTCCTCATTTTCCGCATTTTATCTTTATTTGGAGCAAATTTTCTTTCCCACCTTTATTGGTTGATAACAACCTTTGTTCTTGGTGTCATCTCTGGATCATGCCACAAAAAAAAAAAAAAACGACATCTGTTCTCCCACAGCTAAAAGAAGGACAACCAACAAACATACAAATTATTCACCTTTCAAGAAATAAAACAAATAACTTTTTAATAAACACTACTTACATAATATTTTGACATGAGTAAATCTCCTCCCTGATTTGTCTCCTCTGGGCCATCAGTAATGAAGCGAAACCACAATCGCCACAATGGAAATATGATTGTCACATCTCAACGTTTATCGCTGCCGTTTACCAGGAACTTGAAGAAAACGCTCCAGCCATAAATGAAGGAAACGGCGAAATTAGTTGAACAAAACCAAAGAGGAAGGGAAAGTCCGTCGAAGCAAAACCAGAGAGGGCTAAAGAATCAAAGCAAAACCTAGGGTTGCCTTTGGTCTGGCGACGTGGCTTTGAAGAAATTGGTAGAGATAAAATTAGAGCTTTTGATTTCCTCTAATTGTAGCCTCCTCAAGTTTTAAATGTGTAATTAGGCAAAATTGCAATATAGCTACTACATGGTTTAGAATTAACAACCAATGTAACGGTCGCTTGACATTTAACGCCCAAAGTTACGACGCAGGCTAATTTGAGTTACGGCGAAACGTGCAACCTATTTAGTTTAAGATGTAAGTGAGATATTTGGAGAAACCCAGGTGGTTGTACCTTTACCCAAAGGAGAAATACATGAGTTATTTGCAATAGTAACATCTTTCCTCAAAATAAAAGAGGTATAAAAAGAAAGCATTTCCAACTGAATTTATAAAATAAATGAAAACTAATCGTAAAGGTAAACTCATTTCCATGAAAATTCAAGACTTAGCACAATTGAAAAGTTGCCTCAAGTGAAGACAAAAACTGAGCTCACTTACAAGGTTAAGACACAACTGCAATTCCAGACGGAACGTTCTCATATTCCGCTGTGTGTCCAATTCTGCAACGTCTTCCCCCATGAAACTCGCCGACAAAGCCGAACGCCAAGCTACGATATGTCGATTATTTCGCTGGTTTTTGCTGCATTGAGAAACATCAAAGCCGATCCAGAGAAGTTGTTGCGAGAGATGATGAGTCGGAAAAAGTTCGCGTTGCCCAGGGAGGCCGGAATTTCTCCAGAAAGCTTGTTATGCCTTTGAAATTACCGAAAGACTCCGGTAAGGAGTCGTTGAGTTGGTTTCGGCTCAGGTTAATTCCGATTATCTCCGGAAAAGGAGGCTTGAAAGTTTGTTGACGGACGATCCAGAAACCAGGTTTTTTAAGATCTGCAGAAACTGCAGGAACAGAGCCTGAGAGGCTGTTCCAGATGATGAAGGCTTACTACAGGCGGCAATTTCCTGATGGCCGAGAAACGGATTCTTCCTCAATCGAAGCGTCTGGAGGTATGTCGGGATCAGCCATGGCGTCAGGGATGGTAGCGTTGAGTTGAACGCTCGATTCCATTCCTATAACCCAATAGGTAGTCTCATTCCTTCCCAATTACAGCGATCAGAAGAAGCAGGAAGAAAAGAAGAAGCCTCATTGCAGTGAAGAAAAGAAGCTAATGAACACCAGAGAAGGAGAAATGAAAGCTTTTGGATTGTCTTCCCTTATTAGGGAGGGGGGCTCTCATCTTCTACATTATTGAAGGCAGCCATATGATTACACCTCTTGTCTTGTGGATACTGGATACATTCATCTATTCAGTGAGTAAAATATAGCTAGCTAGTGTGAAAGTGGGGTCTCATTTGACCAAAATGGAAAACTTATTTGTCACCCATCATAAAATAATAAAATTAAAAATTAAGGACATGTTTTCAGAAAACAGAACATGTTTGGTTCCTACTTTCTTTGATTTGAAAAACACGAAAAACAGTAAAATATTAAATTCAAATAATAATAAGAGTTTTTGGAAAACACAAAAATGTTTTCTCCGTCGTGTTTTCAAAATCGTTTCTTCAAAACAAAAGAATCAGCTTCTAAGCAGACGTTTGTTTACAATTTTTGAAAACTATTTTTTGTTCTAAAAACAAAGGAACAAGGGAAAACATAGAAAAACAATTGCTCTTGGTTTTTTTTTTTGTTCTACAATATACGAGGGACACAAAAACACTAATTCAAAGAAGAATATCAATTTGCAAAACATCAAATGATGTTCTATTTTTCAAAATTGTTCTCAAAAAACAGTTTTTAAAAGAAGTGAACCAAACATACCTTAATTTGTTTTCTATTTTTCTTATAATTTTTTTCAAATTTATAAATCAAATGATCATCACCCTAAGGTAACTTGGTCCTGCTTTGGTTGAGCTTATTTGTAGCTTATCGTGGAACTGATAATTTTACTCCTCAATCAGTACTTATAAGTTGTTTGATAAAAGACATCTAATCACCTCCTAATAGTTGATTAGGGTAAAGTTTTGATTGAAAAAGCTATAAGTCGATATTTTTCTGAAAGGCTCTAAAAATACACATTTTCCACTTATATACTTACTCCTTGTTTACCTATTTTAAGAATAATATATATATATATATATATATATAGTATATATATATATATATATATATATATATATATATATATATATATATGTTTTTGAAATAAAATTGATTATATTTAAGAAATTGGTTATATGGAAAGATCGATGAGAAAATTAATTTCATAATTTTTTATAATTAGCATTACCAGTTTGGTAATTATTTGAATACTGCTTTTATTCTTAACAATAAAAATATTAAAATCTTGTTTGATTAGTCAGAAAATTTCTATTTTCTATTTTCTATTTTTACTAATAAGATGTTTTTTTTAGACTTTATTTACTTTTTTATTTATGTAAAAAAAAATTATCTAAGCATAGTAAATGAATAAGTATTCAAAAAAGTTTAAAACAATAGATTACAATAAATTATGCTTTTAAAATATATATAAATATATTTAAAAAATTTTAAGTTTTCAAAAAAAAATTATTGAATCACATTTATGTTACCTAATTATTTTATACTTTAAGATAATATTTTTATTCAATAACTTGCTTATCTTTGAAATTTTAAATAAAAAATTTGTTTTAATTTATTTAGATAATTATATAGATTCAAATTTTATTTTAATTTGATATTAATTTTTTAATTTACTTATTATTTAATATGATAAAATCATAACTCGACTTCAAAATTATTTTTTTATGACTTGTTAAGTGAAATATATTTATATAGAAATAAAAGAAATAAAAAGAAGGTGAAAAACTTAAATATTACACTAATTTTATTATCATAAATTGTATATTTAAAATTTTGGATATGTGATTAGAATTTTTATTATAATTTAGTTTTTATTAATTGTTTAGGTCTGATGAAAATACATGAGAACCAAAATTTTAAACAAAGATGAACACAGTCTAAGTTAGACAATAAAGAAATATTCTTTGACCTATATAGGGTGTAGTCTTATGCTATTTTTCTCCAACAAAATTTGAGAATCACACTTAGGTCTTTACTTGTGTATTTGCATTGTTTTGAGTGAGATTTTGGTCGTACTTAACTTATTTTCTGTTTAATTTTCTGTGCCACTTCACTAAAAGCTTCACGAAAAACACACAGCTATTAATACTAGCTATCACCATTATTAGATGCTCATCGCTTTTTGATATCTTTGTAGATTTGATATCTATATATAAATTCTACTTTTCAATCAATTATATTTTATCGTCAAGACTTATAGTCAACTTAATTGTAGCTGAACTAAACATGGGCTGGTTTGTTGCTTCTTGGATTTTGCTCAACATGAAATTAGTAGGTGTCCAGCAACTTTGACCAGAACACCCCACCCACCCCCAGTTCTCAACAAAAAAAAGCTCTCTGACTAAAAAATAGTTTGAATTATAGATTATCTTAAAAGTTGTTAATAATGACAGCGTTACCATAACAAAACACTTTATTTATAATTAAAGATGAAAGAGGCATCATAAAAGTAAAGGCAAAACCCATATCCAGTGGGAAGGAAAACTGCTCAAAACACCAACAATGGAGCCTTCACGTTTGCAAGGTTGAAGAGGAGAGCCACAAAGATTGCACTGGTTTGGGAGGTAAGAAGTGTTATCAAAAGGTTGATCGATATCAACTTCCACCCTGATGGAATTTCCCGCACAACCTTGTTGAACCTCATTCAAATTCTGAAGCACTACACAGTCCGTTATCCTCGACGGAATTCCCCCCCAAATCTTGTTATGGGAGATATCCAGATCTACCAGCGTATCCGCCATGAAACTCGCCTCTGAAAAGTCGAACGCGAAGTTGTTTCTTGATATGTCGATGGTATCGCTGGTTTTCGATGCTTTGAAAAACATCAATGCCGATCCGGTGAAGTTATTCCGGGAGATCAGATCGGACAGTTGGCGTTCCCAGAGAGGCCGGAATTTCGCCGGAAAGTTGTTATGATAGGACGAGATAGATGTTACCTTTGATTACCAAAAGACTCCGGGTATGGAGCCGGTGAGTTGGTTCCGGCTAAGGTCAATCTGATACCCGGAGTTGAGAGGGAAGCATGAATGGTGCCGGAAAGCCGTATTGAAGAGATCAAGAAACCAGAGCTTTTGAGCCTTTGCATGAATGCAGGACAGGTTTCCGTGAGGCTGTTCCAGCTTAGCTCAAGGCTACAGGTTCTTCTAATTCTCTGATCGCCGGAGGAATTTCTCCGACGAGAAACGGACTCTTTCCTCAGTTCAAGCGTCCAGAAGGCGTCAAATTAGCTATAACATCAGGGATGGTGCCATTGAGCTGAACGGTCGTAACCAGACTATCAACCCGGTTTGTAGTCTCATTGCATTCAACTCCATACCAATCACAGCAATCGAATTCAGGCATCCATGACTGCAGAATCTGATCCGGGTTGGCGAAACTGTATTTGAATTTGAGAAGGGCGGCCCTATCACTGGGGTGGCATCGCTTTGCCCCAGAGGAAAACCCCGAAAAAAGGAAGAAGAAGAAGAAGAGAAGAAGAAGCCTCTCATTGCAGGAAGTGAAAGAATCAGGAAGGGGAGCAGGGGATATGCCTGTAGCGATACCTGTTATAAAGGGGCCTCTTATCTTCTGCATTATTGAATGGGTTGCCATATTTGACTACATTTAGTGGATAAACTATTGCAAGTGGGATGCCATTGCCATGTGACCAAAACCGATTTGCCTTTGTCAAGAGGACTTGTCTAGCTTTCCCTTCATTCACAGGCCAATATTGAGAGTAAAAGTTGTATCTTTGAGGTATAAGGGTATTTTTGTAATTTGATCATATACATGGTCATTATAAAATGTAATTACCCTCCTAGTGAAAGTTTGAGCTACCATCTCGTGGCCGTAGGTAAGGGCAAGTATGGGTCGGCTAACCTAACCGTATCACAAAAATAAATCGATCGTCGATTTTTGGTTTGTCATTTATATAAACCAAAAACCTAATCATCAACATGGCTAACCAAATATTCGGTTAACCATATACCAGTTTTTGGTCAATCAGAATAAAAAAATAAATTACAACTCCATAATTATATATTAAAGTTCGAATTACAATAATTACTATAAATATAATAAAAAATGAATGAATTATAATAAATTCATTTGCAAGACAATGACACTTTGTGTATCTATAATATATCCAGAATATATATGAAATGCATGGGATTAGATAATTTAATCACAGGTTTTTTAATCAACCATTTATTTTAACAACTTCCATAGAATAAGAAATTACATCCAAATTGGTTTGACAAGATTAGATAGATCCAAAAAGTGTTTATATTATATGTTGCTATATACTACTAATACGAGTATGTAACCATGGAATCTTGTACATAATGTAACCTATTAACCAAAAAAGTATTATTATAATACATCTACAAAATTTAAGAAACTATATATATATATATATATATATATATATATATATATATATATATATATATATATTTATGGTATATATATATATGAAATTTAAATTATAATTTAATACGGGACCTATATATAAATTTTTTCATAATATATATGTTATATATATTGTATTTTATAATTGTATTATATTATTAGTTTTTTTTTTTTCGATCAGTTAACTAAAACCACAGTTTTTTTTATTTCGTAAACCTAAATATAAATTGAAACCGAGAATTGTATGTAATAAAAACCAAAATTTAACCGATTGGTTTGTTTTCAAATTTGGTTTTTGCCTCGCTACATGGAGCTGTCAATTCTGGCTTAGGTTTTTTTTTGCTCACCTGGGAGGTAAAAGACACTGTTTGAACCATGTAAATCTTATGTTTTCTTTCTTAATTCTTTATCACTATTATTGTATTTAAATCACAACATATTCTCTTATTTGAGAGAGTAGAGACCTCAATTGGAGTTCTAAAACACAGCAGAGGAGTTCAGTAGCTCTTTCTCCCGGTAGAAATATAATAGAGATTGAGGTGTGAATCAAGCTAATCAAGTTGATGAGACCAAATATTCCCAAGATCTTTTACATGGAATTGAAGGTCCAATGACTCCAGTGAGGACAAAAAGAATGAAGGACACTTTACAAGACTTGATCTTACAAGTGCAAAACAAAGAGGTTGCATTAGGATATCCCATGACAAAATTTGAAGGTTCCATAGTTTCACGAAGCAAGGTTACCTATCTTGTTGCGAAAGGGATAGATTCCCAAGCCCAAATGAGGGTATTGGTTAATTATGTATTTTATTTTATTAGTTTTGGACCTCTTTTGGATGTTATTTAACTATGGGCCTTTTATTTAATTATGGTTTCTTTTTTAGTTGTTTTTTTAATTATTTATTTTAGGCCTTATTCATTCTAATCACAAATTCGTTTGATTTAGGCCTGGGTTGTTTGAGCTGCAAAGCAACCGGCCATTTGGAAAATACTACTTATGTTTAATTGAAAACTTATTCATAAATCTTTTTTACTTTGTTTCCTGTTCTTGATCGAATGCATGGAACCCACTTATCAAAGAAGTAGATCACCAGGTGCCCAAAGATTAGGGTTTTAAGGACTTAGCTTCCTTTTGGTTCTAATCAAATCTCCAAAATATGTTCTTGACGTTGGCAACAATTCTCTTCGATCCATAGAATTCAAGGGTTCCTAGGACCGGTGATCTAGAGGGTCCGTATCAAAATAAGTGTGTTAATCCTATGTGATGATGCCTAAAAAACATGCGTATGGGCCCAAAACACAGACCCAAGAGACAAACCACCAACAAGGCGAAGGGCTTAGGTGCCGGGAGCTGAGCCTACGTGAGAGCTCGCCCGCACGACATCCCGATCACTTTAAGGCGCGAGCCTTATCAAACTAAGCCCGCCTGCCGGATAACAGTAGCCATGATGGTCCACAATCCACCAAACGATCCTATAAAAGGAAAGTACTGGCTCATGATCCGCTCTGAAGGAGGAAGGATCTCTCACGATCACAGCTCCCTAATTATCCTCTAATATTCGCTAGAGATAAGGAAATGAGATTCCCTATCCATCAGAAGACGGGCGTGACGGCCGCTTCATCAAGCGAAAGTCATCGCATCACCCATGATAAATACCAATTCCAATCAAGAAAGGTACGCAATCACAAACCATCAACGCTGATCTTCCTTTCTCAGAAGAAAGAAACTAACTTAGGCACCGGCAGGGTCGATCTCCGCCGGACTCCCTTCGCGGCAGGCCAGATATCGATCCGGCCACGAACCGGGCCCACGACTCCAAAGAAGCTTCACCAAGATCGAGAAGAAGCACCATCAGTTTGGCACCGTTTGTGGGAACCGAACGCCTTTTATAAATCAACTGGATTTAACGACCATGATATCACCTTAAATACAGGCGTGAGTCATGCCAACCCCTCAAGGACGCAAGACCAACAGGACGACGTTGACAGCAGAAAACCAAGAGACGCTCTCGAAGCTCTTCACACCGCTAGCAAAGAGATCGAGGCACTCCGCCTCACAATCGTGCTTAAGGCGGAGTCAAGTGAATCCTCACCGTGATAGGTGCAACGCCCACGTGAGGTCACTAACAGCTCCGTGAAGTCGGGTACTCATCTATAGGAGGAACAAAGAACACCTTGGCGCCCCGAGATGTTGTAGGAGGAGAAAATAGCCTGACTGGGCATGATCCCTACATACCCCAAAGATGGCTGTACGAGGGATGCTTAAGGTGAACGACTGAGGTGATAGCCGCACTCTGATCAAGAGGGGAAGGTGAACAACGAAAGGGAGCAAAGGGTTCTAGGACATCCAACAAGAGCTCAGCTACATGAAAGAGGTCGTAAAGGTCGAGCCCCCAGCTCACATGGATGCCTGGGTACGCCAAACAATCCCCATTCACGGTCGGGTACTACACTTCCCTCTCCCAAACAAAATTCGAATGATGAGCGTGATCGAGGCCTCGACAGTGACAAAGGGGATCCCATAGACCACCTGAAGACCTACAAGACTTGTAGATGGAGTTGCACGATACTCAGGACCTGCAGTATGATGTGCAGGCCTTTGCCATCACACTAAAAGGTTTAGCACGACCTGTTCAACAAAGCCCCCGCCAAATTCTCAATCTCATCCTTCTTCTCGTAGAGCTCTCCATCGTTTCAGATCCCACTTCATCACCTGAGCCCGAACCGATAAGAAGCCTGAGCTACCACCGACAAGCAAAGCAGCCCATAGAGAATCCGTCCTACGCCCGTGAGGTTTGAGACCTCAAGTCATTAAAGGTAGACATCCAATATGAGACATTTTCCATCACCGCCTTTATCGCCATGCTGTGTGAATACAACTAAAGACCTACGTCTTCCATCTCAGAACCTCAGTGGCATGGCCGAGGTGCTCCCAAAGCGTAAAAATACATCAATGGCGAGGAGTCTCATATCTAAGCGGTGGTGCCTCTTCCACCAGTGCCGGTAGAAAAGCAAGGACGAGAAAAAGTGATCAAGCCCCGTAAGACGAAGAGACTCAAGACGTATCTCCACTGAGAAACGTAGAAGACAGAGAGATCGATCTCTAAAGAGAAGAGGTAACGTCAGGGACTGCTTGGGTCCACCCCACTCGAGCCGCACTGCGGTGTACTCCACCTCGGCCAGCCACCCCCGACGGCCCTAAGTGTCTCAAGTCCCATACGAGGTGCGCGATGAGAAGCTTTAAGGTGCCGTCGTATGAAGACGGACCCAAGAAAGAGTACATAACCAAGTACTGCAGTGAGCTCCACATACTACAGGGCACCCGACAAATAACTGTATTCAATTGAAGAAAGAAATCGAATTCCTAATCCGACGTGTGGACATCTCTGTCGTTACGTGGCTCTAGAAGATCAAACCACCTTTCTCCACCAATTGGCCGACAATCCTTCAACCTAGCACAAGAACCCTTGTGGAGAGGTCAATGTGATTGGGATTCGCCTGTGGTGGGGAATCCACTACCAGAAGGCTCACCTACGCTGAAGATCATATCGTGGGAGGATCGAGGTAATGTGCCGTCCAAGCTCCCTCTATCGGGATACCACCATAAACCTTCTCGGACTTAATGATGAAGGCTACAAAGATCCATGATGACCTCACGTAATAAGGACCATTGTGGCCAAGAAACAGTTCACAGGGTCTCAATTGACAAACTGGAGCTCTACGACATCATCTTCGCCACATCAAGCCGACAAAAATAGGTATCGGAAGGGAGAAGCCTTAACCTGCAACGCCCACTTACCGATTCTACTGAAGAGAAAGTGCTACCTGGGAAGTCACGGGTACCACTGGGAGACCTCATGCCGCCACAACGATGATGGGGTGGCCTCATAGTGGATGCCCCATCTACATACAACATGCCATCAAGGTGCCTTTCACGCCATATAATAACCTTCCGCCTATCATATGGTTGTCAATTCCCTACGTAGAATGGAGTAGGAATGGTTCAGCAGACCACCGGTAGCCAGGAGTGCTACTTTACGCACGAAACATAAAGCCGCTTGACAAATATCCACATGGATGAGCCCACATGAGAGATGAATTAAACACCCACTATGTTCCTCGAAGAGCCGAACTAGTACAACTCATCTAATTGTACCAACACCTTGCCTACATTGGATCCAAATTGGCTGAGGACATCAAAGACCTCCTCATCGCTTCTTAAAGCAAAATGTGGAAGTATTCACTTGAAGAGATTATGGAGGAATCGACCAAATAGCTTATCACCACAAGCTGAATGTCATTCCCTCCTTCAAACCCATCAAATAGAAAAGAAGAAGTTTTGCCCCAGAAAGGTAGAAGACAATCAACGAAGAGGTCAGCAAACTCCTCCAAGCCCGAGCTATCCGAGAAGTAAATTATCCCGACTGGTTGGCTAAAGTGGTTCTCGTCAAGAAGGCAAATGGCAAGTGGTGACTCTCCATTAATTTATCGATAGCTAACCGGCTTCGCCTAAAGATAGCTTTCCCCGCTTCTAGATCGACCAGACGCCATCGCCGCCACGAAGCTCCTCGCCTTCATGGACGCCAGTAATAATCATATCGGTCGACCCCGACCAAGAGATGACCTCATTCGTGACCGACGTGGAACGACGTTATCGGGGTGATGCTCGGGGTCAAGAACGCCAGCTACCATCAAAGGTTGGTAAACATAATATTCCAAAAACATATTTGAGCATCCATGGAAGTATACATAGACGACATGCTAGTGAAGCCAATCAAGGCCGAGCTCCACGTGAAATTAATGAAGCTGAATCGCTCTGAAGCCCTCGAGGACTACAAGATGGTTAAACCCAACCAAGTGCAAGCCGGAGTTCCGCAGGTTCTGTGTTTCATAGTCACCGCCGCTGAATAAAGGCAAACTGCATAAGATAAAAAGTCGTGCTCGACATGCAACCACCTCAACACAAAAGAAATCTGCTCGGGATTGGGAGAAAAGCCGGTGATCGAGTCGCCAGGTTCAGTTCCAGACGACGCGTCACCCTTCTTTCAAGTTCCTGAAAAGGCCTTCCACCGGGATGCCCACTATGAAGAGGAAGCGTTTCAAGATCAAAAAACCTATTTAAAAACTCCCTATTCTCGTAAGCCCTCCGAGGGGGAACTCCTTAAGCTCTACTTAATGCTCGACACTAGTGCCACCCCGTCGTGAGAGCGGATAAAGCAAGAAATGGTCTATTATCGCATCAGCTCGAGAGGAGCATCCGAAGATGGAGAAGCTAGTTCTAGCATTGGTGACCACAGCCAGAAGACTTAAACCATACTTCCAAGCTCACACCATTGAGATTCCTACATAACACCCAATGAAGCAACATCGCATAAAACCGTAAACCTCGTGAAGACGCAGGAATGCCATAGCTAAGTCAGCTCGACATTAGGTACACAAGCCAAGAACAGCTGACTGAAGGACAAGTGTTGCGTATTTCATCATGGAATCTCACTTGATAAAGCTTCACCGAACCACCTAAATACATCCACCTCCCCAGATCTGAGGTCACCGCAGATGGGGCCGCCAATGCTCAAGGAAGCGGGGCAGGTTTGATTCGACCTCCGATGGATCGACGTGAACATGCACTCGTATTCTCGTTCCAAGCCTCCAATAACTGTCGATGAAGCTGTCATTGTCGGTTAACCCGCCCACCCACGGAGGCACGATCAACTGTAGGTAATGCCAGCCAATTCCCGCCAGGTGGTAAAGCAACAAGATTCCTACGAAGCGAGGGGTGAAAAATTCATCCCACTTCAAAAAGGTACCAACCGCTCAAAATTCATATGGGTTCAGTCGACACGGTCCAAGGCGTACCACAAGCAGATGCCCTAGCAAAGTTAGCAACGGCGTCGCAAGAAGACCTGGATAGGCGGATACCATTCGAGTACCTCTCGGAGCCCTCAATAAACATCAATAGTGAAGAAATTTTCCCAGTGATGACTGCGCCGAATAGACCCCATCTGGGACTACTTGTTAAACGGGACATTGTCAAGCGATCGGAATGAGGCATCTAAACTAAGAGCAAGGGTCAATAGATTCATTCGCGAGGGACCCTTTTATAAATCCAGGTTTTTCGCACCCCTCCTCAAATGCGTAGGAAAGGAAGACGCTAACTACGAGACTCTAGGAGAGGCACGAAGGTTTCAGGGCAACCATATCGAGTTCTGACTGGGCAGAAACCCCAGGTAAGGGCATTACCGGCCCACGATGCTCAAAGCACACCACTCTGAACCGGGTCAAATGAAAATCATTAAGATATGCTAAGATCTCCACCTCCCATCCCGAGCCACTCGACCTCGATCATAAGCCCTCGACCTTTTCAAAGAATAGGTTTAGACATACCAGTAGCCCCACCCGGCAGAGGGGCCAATGCAAGTTCACCATCAGAGAGCTGACTACTGCCCAAGTGGGCAGGCAGGCCGAGCCATTAGCAACAATCATCTGGTTAAAAAGGTACGTAACTTCGTTTGGCTGCTCCATAATATACGTGCCTGGGAATCCCAAAGCATTGGTATCCGATAAGTGGAAAGTAGTTCGACAACCCGAAATTTAAGAACTCGCGCCGAGCTCTAATCAAGCACCACTATCTTCGGTCCTCACCATCAAGAATTACTATTCGTCCCCAGCTCATCCACAGTCCAACGGATAAGCAGAAGTCACTATAAGGACTCTCAAGGCAACATTGAAGACTAAGTTGGAAAATGGGTAGAATACCTCCCCGAGGTACTATGAGCGCATCGTAACCACGCAAGTCTACAATCCAGAAACCTCGCTCGCTCTTAGCATTTGGCACCGAGGCAATAGCCCCTGTCGAGGTTGGGCTCAAGTCACCTAGAGTCGAGTTCGCAAACGCCGAGCACAATGAGGAGTCTCTTTGCTTAAACCTTGATCTCCTGGAGGAGAAGCGAGCAGGCTCTGAAACGCGCCGAGGACTACCAACTTAAAACGCTATTAGCGTACTATGATCAAAGGTCGCCTACCGCTAAGCCCGGCGACCTAGTGCTCAAAAAAATCCTACCAGCAAGGAAAGACCCCACTCATGGGAAACCGACCCACTGGGATGGACCCATATCGTATCACCTGATAATCCGACCCAAAGAATCCATGGGCTTCAAAACTAAGAGGAAAGACCTGCATCACTCTCTTTGAATGTCGAGCACCTCAAGCTGCTTACCCATAAACCTCAAATTGTATTTATTAACAAAGCACGCAGCTTCATTTCATTCCAAATAACGCTATGGTTTATTTTCAAAGATGCCTGTACTCTAAACTACAAGAAAAACCAGTGGAGCCTCGCTTTATCATAAACTAAGGCCTCGAAGGGCCCTAGAAGGTTACATGAAACATCAGAGAAGTATACGAGTTTCCAAAAGATTGCACTTTATTTCGCAGAATTACAAAGATCTGTAAATGGCAATCAGCAAACCACTTCTACATTCTAAAATTATAATCAAGAAACCGTTTCTGCTATCTCGTAAAATTACAATCACAAAACGCCTACCAAGGCAAAAACCACAAGAAAGAGAAAAGGGAAGCTTTAAAAGAGAAAAGAGGGAAGAGAGAGTAATGATAAGAAGACTTTGAAGCATTCCCCTCTTAAACACGCTCTCCAAACGTGGTTCCCCAATTCAACCCACCAATGGAAGGACTAGGGAAACAACACAACTCCAACAAATGCATAGACTAAGCGAACAACACAACTCCAACAAATGGCAAAACAACTAAACAAAGTCGTGCCTATGACCACCAAATCGACTTTCTATGACATGGGCAATCAAACCCCGAAGCTTCATCATGTCCAAACTTCTCGGGTTTGACCATACAGAGAAGAAAATGAATGCAGATAAAACATACACCCTCGAAGGAAGGCGCTATTTATAAAGAGCTTGGACACTTGGGAGCTCACGTAGCCTGCCCACAGACCACATTAAAACTACATGCACTTTCCCAAGGGAAGGAATACGAAACCCTTGCAAGCTCAATATTATGAGTCATAGCTCGTGAGTCCAAAGGAGCCATGTAGCTTAGTTCAAAAGAGCCATGAAGCCTCGCTTTTAAGAGCCCAAAGATCTCGTAAGGTCGTAGCCCCGATCTCTATAAGTCTTAGAGCTCGGATATTAAAGAGCCACGATTTAAGTTCAAAAGAGAGGCATGGAGTTTGTTCAATAAGCAGCAAGAGTCTCGCTTTGTTAAGAGCCACGTAGCTCATTTTGTCAAGAGCCACGTAACCCAAATTAGGCTACGCATCCAAGAGCTTTCCGCTTGTTAAGAGCCACGTAGCCTGGCTCTCACAAGAGCCACGTGCAGCTTAGTCTGGCCAAGAGCCCACAGCCGTGGCTGGTCACAGCTCCCGACCTCAATAAGAACCCAGAGCTCGGATATTAAAGAGCCACGTGAAATTAGCCAAGACACTGAGCTCAATTCAATAAGAGCCCAGTAGCTTAGTTTGTTAAGAGTCACGTAGCTCAATTCAATAAGAGCCCAGTAGCTCAGTTCAATAAGAGCCCAGTAGCTCAATTTGTTAAGAGCCACGTAGCTCAGAAGCTAAGTGCACAACAACTCAGTTATTAAAGGAGTTTAATAGCCCGAAAGCCTCGCAGCCTAGGTTGTAAAATAAGATGGTAAAGAAGACAGAAGGTCCAAAGGGTATAAAGGCAAATATCCATAAATCGACAAAAATCGTGGTCAAAGATTATTGTCCATGTCGAGCCCGGTTAGCGTAGACAAGCAAAACTACGTGGAAAAGCCTAAATGTCTAAAGCAGGACTCTGAGCAGCCTCAGTTACCCGAACCTCCAAACCATGTAAGTCGGTTGCGAAGTCCCATCGACCGAGAGGTAGAGAGTCGCTTCAAGAGTTCTAATCCTGCTCACTGTAGGTAACGTAGTCAGCATCTGAAAACACCACAGTGGTCCGCTTCGGCCGCCGAGTCGATTCTTTTTTGCCTCCTCGCAGGAACTTGAAAGTTGAACCAAAACGGAAACCCAGAAGCAGCAGACCTAAAAGGCCACCCGGAGGTCCACGGAAGGCAACAGCCTCTGCTTCGCCGCAATCACCCCTTCCTTCGGGCCGACCAAGGCCCCGCCCCAAAGATCTCCTCAAGCCCATGGCCCTCGGCTAGCGCTCCACGGAGCTCACGGCCTTAGAGGCCTCTTAGCTTACTCGGCTTAATATCGTGGCTTTGATGCGCAGCTCGTCCCAGACCACGTGTAGCTCTTCCCACACTAGCCGTCCCCGGTCTCCGCAGCCGTCTCCTAAGAACCCCAGCCGCCTCTCGAGCCTCTTTCACTCGGCTCGCGGTTCGCCATCGTGGTGCAGCTTCAGTCGGATCTGATACCTTCGACAGACTCTTAGCGTATCAGATCCAGCCTGGTTGCCACCTTCTTCTCGGAGGTCATGAGGCACCTTGCTTATACGCTCACGGCTCTAGCGTAAAGTCGGGGCCCTCTCGGCAGCTTTTCTCATATAGATAGCCCATCTACGTAAATCCAGATGTACCACAGGGGATAGTTTGAAACAATGGAACAAACAAATAAAGCATGCCTGGACATACGATGGTCGCCTCCTCAAGTGATGCTGCCGTGAGCCTCCTCAACGCATACATCGCACCACTGGCGGTCGAGTCCCGCAGAAGATGCTGCCCGCTGACGAGCTCCAAGCAGTAAGTAGCGAGTCCTCATCTCCTCGCCTCAGCAATCCTTCTCAACCTCCGACGTCAGAGGAAGTTTTGGTGTTTTACACAGGGACCTAACAAAATGGGCGTGATCTCCGAGAGGAGTGCTCAATTGGCCCTCCCCCGAAGGATTTTTCGGACCCCCTACCTTGGACACCTCGGCCATGGAAGGAGGCACCTGACCTCTCGCCGGGACTTGGTTAGACGACCCCCGCTCTTTAGTAGTCAACGGCGGAGAAGATGCTCTCAACCTCAAGATCTTACCCCGAATCGCGAGGTTGCTCTCGGGGGGAGCCTGGGCTTTGCGCTTAACGTTTCTCTTCTTCTTTGCCAACAACTCAACTCAGGCTTGAATCTCTTCTCGAGGGGTTTCACGATAGAAGGCCCCTCACGAGAAGGCTTCATAACAGACGGCGGAGAGGGCCTCAAAGTGTCGAGAGGGGTTCACACCAGAAGGCCCAGGAATATCTCGATCTGAATTAACTCGCCAGACACTGTTGGAGACATCACTGAATCTGCTGTTTCACCCCTTATCCTAACTAAGGCCGGGATCTAGATACCCAATGCAACACAACCAAAGCAAAGTTGAGAACTACCATAACCTTTAAAAGCTCACCTCGACTAGCACAGACGGAAACTCACGTAGATTCTCAGCGCCCATACCGTTGGAATGCCAGTGTATCCTCTCCTGTCACACGGCTAGTTCCGCACCCCAACAAAGAAATAAATCTTTCTCCTTCCATCAAGTTTGTGGAAGATGGAAGATCATAAATGATCAGCTCCGCACCGTCCGGCTTGGAAATATACAAAAGTCTCTTTCGCGGCTTTTTTCACACTAAAGAAGTCCAACAACAGACTTCTTTAGTGGTGAGTAAACGTTGGGAACCCGGAGGCCCTTGTCCCTAAAAACGACCAAAAGGCTGACCAAAACACCCTAAAATTGAGAACAGACGTGCAACGCGGAAGCGGTTGTAAGATCGTTCTTGAAGGGCAGTGCGAGTGAGACCGTGTTTCTAAGGTCGCTCAAAGAAGCAAACCATCTAGAACATCGACGATGTAGAGGTAAGAAGATCAAGGCACCGCACTCAACGCCAAGAGGGTCTAGCGGTAACAAAGGTTTTTTCAAAAAGGGGCTCGACCCGACTAGGACCCACGGTGTCCACATACTTCACAGCAACCTTCAAATATTCGGAACCACTAGGGTACCTAATCTCACTAATCTTTCCCTTACCTTTTCCAGACGGGGATGGATGATCCGCTGGAGGGGCTCTATCGACCACGGCAACAAGACTATCGAATCCACCGCCGATCCCTCGACTTGTGACTCCCAGCGGCCTTTGCCGTATCCAATTAATCTTCCTTACCGCAGACTGTGGATGGATGATCCGCCGAGGGGCTCTATCGACCACTCAGCGAAGACCACCGAATCCACCGCCGGACCGCTCGACTTAGGACTCCTTAGTGGCCTTCCCCCCATGCGCCAGTAATCGCAGTTATCGCATCGGAGCCCGCAGGAAGCACGCATGATCAGCAAGCTTGGGCGGAGGTCGAACGAATGATAAAGAGGCGGAATCCCAGCCAAACACGCCCTAATAACCCTAAATTTAGAACAACAACTCCCCACGGCTAAAATGTGCTCGACGTATTCCAAACATGTGCGAGGGAAGAGGAAATAAACAATGACCACCAGGACCCACATAATCCAGAACAAGAAAAGGTAAACATGGGAAGAAGAAGAAGAAAGACGTACCAAACTAGGGAAGAGAACAAAAGAGACGACCCCAAGCGAGAGATAGGAATGACGTAAAACCACCAAGAGCGCTTCGAGCGATGATTGTGAGAAGCTTCAGAGCAGCAAACCAGACCATAGAGAAAGAGGTTTGAAGAATAGGGGAATATGGTTCAAATAGCCGTGGGGTGCTTCTAAAAACACTGGAAAAGTCAACCGAAATGGGCACAAAAATCGAGAAAATCCATCATCATCACAGAATGTTTAATGGCAACAAAGCCCTGATCAGCCATCCTTGATTGGGGCCACGTGAATCCACACCGATCTGAAACGATTCGGGCCCCTTCCCAAAGCTCGCCGCCAAGAGTCAACCGATGATGCCTAAAAACACGCTGCATGGGCCCAGAACACTCAAGAGACAAACCACCAACAAGGTTGATGGCTTAGGTAGGCTTGGAAGCTAGTCACTAAGAGTCAGTCCATGACGATTATCCCGATCACTTTCTAAGCCCACTGCTGGATAGCTGGCAACAGAGTAGGTCCACCATCCACTGTAAACGAGACGTATAGTGCGGAAGTACCAGCCTCCATGATTCGCTCTCTGCACCGGTTATAAGAAATAGACTCATATCACCTACTCCCTAATTATCCCTTCATGTTAATATCTGGGCCTAGCGATAAGGAAATGAGATTCCCTATCCACCGAAAGATGCAGTAGATCGCCTAATAAGAAAAGTCATCGTGATCACCCATAATAAATACCGAGCAATTCCACCGAAGAAAGATACACAATCACAAAACCATCAACAGTTGATCTCTTTCCATTTCCTAAGAAAGAAACTAACTTGTATAGAAGAAGCGCTTGGCATCACGACCAATCTTTCTCAGGCGGCCAGAGACGATCCTACTACATCACCCTCAATGACTCCAAAGAAGCTCATCCCAAGAATGATAGAAGCAGCACCATCACTATGGTTTTAAGCAAATGATACTAAACCTCGTTTAAGAATCGAGTGCAACATTGGAGGAAGCGGGATGCTCGACCCGAAAGAAGCGAAACCAATCGAGCTCTGAATCATCTTGAGATTAAATGTAAATTCTTATATTTAAATATCAGAGAATGAGAAACGATACTCAGATTACTTCCGGACTTACGCAGTTTATTGAGCAGGTTCACCTTCTTCATTTGTTAACATGATTCATTCTCCTCGGTAGCAATGCTTATAGAAGAAGATCTATAGCAATGCTTGAAGAGAATATCGGTGCATTTCGCGACAATGAGAAGGAAACAGTGAAAAACTGTAAGCGGAAGAAGGAACAAAGCCTCCAAGATTCATTAGATTACAGGCCCTTGACTTCACTTTTTCAGTTTTTGTTAACTCTTTCCAGTTCCCACTGTGCCTTTTCCTCTCACCACCTTCTAGTCCTCCTCCCAGTTCAAAGAATAGAAGCCTTAATCACAATCCCTTAATTTCATTTCCCATATCTGAAGTCCCTCTTTCTAGTATTTCAGAAGTACTTGTTACCAGTGTTTTAAAAATGGGATCAAATCGGTAGCTCGATCAATCGGAGGAATTTCAAGGCTTACTAAGTTTGCCAATTTTCCAACTGCCGGAGGAATTTCTCCGGCTAGAAATGGATTGTTCCTCAATCTAAGCGGCCTAAGGTACGTCAGATCAGGGATGGTACCATTCAGTTGAATGCTCAACTCCAGATTCATAACCCTGTTGGTAGTGTCATTGCATAGGACACCATACCAGTCACAGCAATCAAAATGAGGATTCCATGACTGCAGTATCTGATCTGGGTTGGCGAAACCGTATTTGAACTTGAGAAAGGCGGTCTTATCACTGGGGTGGCATTGCTTCGACCCAGAAAAAAAACCCCGAAAAAGGGAAGAAGATGAAGAAAAGAAGAAGCTTCATAGTCATTGCAGTGAAGATAAGAAAGCTGCAGGAGGAGGGGATGAAATGAAGCTTGGGGAAGATCTTCTCTTATAACTATAGGACCTTTTGTTGACCTTATCTTCTATATTGTTTAAGGGGTTACCATATTTGACTTCGTTTTTGTCTTCTAGACACATTTAGTGGATAAACTCTAGCTGGTGGGATGGTGGGATGGTGGGATGCCATTGCCATGTGACAAGAGAGATCAGTTGAGTTCTGAAACATGATAGAAGGTCTTTATGGGCCTGCTTGATTACAGATTTTGAAAACTGTTTTTTGTTTTGAAAAACATGAAGAACACAAGAAAAACTAAATTCAGTAAACAAAAATAGTTTTCAGATAACACCAAAATGGTGGTCTTTGTGTTTTCAAAAACACAAAACTATATACTTAATATACGATATTGACCCAAAAGAATCTGATGCAACATTGGAGGAGACAAGATATTGACCTAAAAGAATAGAAACCACTCTGTAGAGTGTAAAGCGTGCAAATGTCCTGAGATTAAATGTAAGTTCTTATATTTAAATACCAAACAAGTAGTAACAATTCTCAGATTACTTCTGGAAGTTGCAGTTTATGGAACTAGTTTAAAGCCTTCTTCATTTGCTAATATGATTCATTCACTTAAATCTAGATTCTATCTTACAGAAGATCCACCCAATGCTTGAAGAGAAAATATTCTTGCAGTTTCAGCATCAAATAAGAAGGAAACAAGTGAAAGAAACTGTAATGTATAAAATTAGATCGAAGTGAGAGAAGGAACAAAGCACAGCAAAGAAAGAATCTTTAGGCAAGGTCACAAGCCTCTGAAGCTCAGTTTTACTTTAGCTTTCTTTCACTTCCCCCTCTCCCTTTTCCTCTTTGTAATATAGTGCTTTTCTTTTTCTCACACGGGCATTGCTGGGCCAAGAAGAAAGGGATATCAGAGAGCAACAAGGATCCAAGAAATGCATTTCTGATGAAATGATATCAATATGAATCTGTGATACCTAGCACATTAACCGAAATTTTACACTCTTCAATAGCCTGAAAGGGTTTTAATGGCACTAAGGAAGAGAATGAGGCAATGGCAGCAATGTTCAATGGATATATCATTTCATTTGTCTTTCAATAAGGAAAAAGAAAACTATTAAGCTCTTGAATCTACCCTTTTGTTCTCTGTTCATGGCAATGAAGGAAACGCAACCAATCGTTCACCCCAGAAACAGGAGACTCAGCTCCTTTTTCAGTAAAGCCAACTAGTTTTTTGCTCAAATGAAGTCTTAAGGCTGTCTGTCTACAATCATCCTTCTCAGTATCTGAGATGAAAGGGAGAAAGGGAAACAAAAAGAAATAAAACTTGGGATTCATAGTAAGGCATTTGTCAAACCCGGGTTATGGGCAGAATATATTCTCACTTTCCTTCAATCCATAGACAAATTCCAAACAGAGTACAAATAGATCACCTTAAAACAAAAAAAAACCTGTTTAATTTTCCTTAATGTTAAAAACTAAAAGAAATGAACACGGGTTCATGGTTCACTTTTAACACTTTTCAATCAGAGGTTATGCCTTCCCTCCATTTCCCTCTATTCCATTTTGGTTTCTACAGAACCTAAGGGCAGCTTCTTCATCAAAGATCAAACAATTCTTTTCTTCCACCGTCAAAACATTAACTATTCCTTTCTTTAATATTATGTCATCCCAACTACAACTCCTTTGCTTCCGAATAGAGTTTCAGGTTTCTTGTGAGGATCCACTTCCTGGTAGGTTCTTGCAGCAGTGAAGTGAGAAGAAAAGGGGGCATGAAGCTGGTAGTGGAAATAGTAGATGCTCTTGCCCAGAGACGGCTGAAGGTTCAACCAAGTCCTTTTAATGAGTTGATTTAGGAACCAGCGAAGCCGAACTACCACAATCCCAAAGAATCTCAACCCCGTTTGGAACCAGAAACTTCTCTTCAATTTCGACCAAGCCAAAAATCACCATCACCAAACCATTGAAGTCTGTGTTTACCATGAGAGGAGACTAATTCCCAGCCGCACATTCCTTGGAGGAACCAAGAATTCTCACTCAATAAAGTATTAAAAAGGTGAAGTTTATCAAACATTTAAATTAGAAAAGCGGTTTCTCTTCATCAAAGAGAGTTGTGCAAATCATCATATTAGAAACCGGGCAAGTTCCCTTGCTCCATCATCTTCTCATACCACCTTCTAATCCTCATAAAACAAAACATAATGGAATGAGTTAGCACCATCATCTTCCTCATCTTTTACCTTCAGCCTCTCCCAGTTCAAAAAATAAAACAAAGCCAAGTTCCCCTGCTCCATCATCTTCTCTTATTACCTATAGTATATCACAGTTCAAAGAATAGAACCCTTATTCACAATCCCTCAATTTCCCTTCCCATATCCGAAAAGCCTCTTTCTAGTATTTCTAATATTTCAGAGGTACCTGTTTCCAATATCCTCTACTCCTCTCCCTCAATTAGTCAATTTGCTCCCATTGAAAGATCAAATTCTCCTGTCCCAGAAGCTGAATCTCCTGCCCCAGAAGCCGATTCCCCTGTAGAAGCGTGATCATCTCATGGTTATGAAGAATAGGAGGACAAGACCTCATTGGAAGCCTGGTGGAAGATAAAATCAACACATACATAGACCTAGTTCCACCAATAGCCATTTCAGAACAACAGATTTGAGGCATACATAACCATACCAGGTAGATCCAAACAGCCATCCTAGTCCCCAAGATGACTATACTTTGAAAGAGATGGATCCACAGCTCGGTGAAAGGTGGCCAGGCGGAGGAGTGTATGGCGGAAGAGGGTGGATGAGCGGTGAAAGATTTGCAACCACTTATGACCTTGTTGAACAGATGTATTATCTTTATGTTCGAGTTGTGAAAGCCAAAGATCTTCCCCCCGGTGTCCTCACTGGAAGCTGTGATCCTTATGTGGAAGTAAAGCTTGGGAACTACAAAGGAAGAACAAAGCATTTCGAGAAGAAGATGAATCCAGAATGGAATCAGGTCTTTGCCTTCGCAAAGGATCAAATCCAGTCATCAAACCTGGAGGTGTTTGTGAAAGATAAAGAAATGGTGGGAAGAGATGATTATCTTGGAAGGGTGGTTTTCGACATGAATGAAGTTCCCACAAGGGTTCCACCAGACAGCCCGCTTGCTCCTCAGTGGTACAAGCTGGAGGACCGGCGAGGGGGAGGAAAGGTGAGAGGAGACATCATGCTGGCTGTTTGGTTGGGAACACAAGCTGATGAAGCTTTTCCAGAAGCATGGCATTCAGAAGCTGCTTCTGTTCATGGGGAAGGCATTTCTAGCATCCGGTCTAAGGTTTACGTATCGCCTAAATTGTGGTACCTCAGGGTAAATGTGATCGAAGCTCAGGACATCCAGCCTAATGACAGAAGCCGGGCGCCTGAAGTTTTCGCAAAAGCTCAGGTCGGAAACCAAGTGCTCAGAACCAAAATCTGCCCAACTCCGACGACTAACCCTCTCTGGAATGAAGACATGATCTTTGTAGCAGCTGAGCCTTTTGAGGAGCAACTGGTCCTCACCGTTGAGGATCGAGTTCATCCTTCAAAGGATGATGTGCTAGGGAGGATTAGCATGCCGCTCACTGTGTTTGAGAAGCGACTCGACCATAGACCAGTTCATTCTACCTGGTTCAACCTTGAGAGGTTCGGGTTTGGGGTGTTGGAGGCTGACCGGAGAAGAGAGCTCAAGTTTTCAAGCAGGATTCATGTCCGAGTGTGTCTGGAAGGGGGATATCATGTACTGGACGAATCAACCATGTACATAAGCGATCAGAGGCCAACAGCAAGGCAGCTATGGAAGCAGCCTATTGGAATCTTGGAGGTGGGCATTTTAGGAGCACAGGGACTTCTCCCCATGAAGATGAAGGATAGCAGAGGCTGTACCGATGCTTACTGTGTAGCAAGGTTCGGCCAGAAATGGGTGAGAACCAGAACGATTCTCGACACTTTCAGTCCCAAATGGAATGAGCAGTACACCTGGGAAGTTTATGATCCCTGCACGGTGATCACACTCGGAATATTCGGTATGCATTAGGCGGAGCTGCAGGCTGCTGGCGGGAGCAGGGCAGCATGGCAACGGCAGCACGAGATTAAGCGAGTAAGCGGAGGAAGGTAAGGAGATCATTATCAGGTCTAGAATCCCACGGACTTTACGTTCATTCTTACCGCTCTGCGTTATACAACTTTGCTGGGTTGTTTGAAGAAATCAGAGCTCCAGCTGCGTCGATTCACCAGCTCTCCCTAGCCAACGCGATCATACACACCATTGCCTTTGCTGCCAAAAATACTTTTCTTACACCCTCTCAGTGAACCAGGTAGTTTAGGCTAGGCCGCCGGATATTGCTGACCCGGCTCGTGGGCCGGGCACGCTGAGGAAAGAGGTGGTGGAGTACATGCTAGACGTGGATTCCCACATGTGGAGTATGAGAAGAAGCAAAGCAAACTTCTTCAGGATAATGTCACTGCTTTCTGGTGTGATCACCATGAGCAGATGGTTTGGGAATGTTTGTCACTGGAGGAACCCTATTACATCAGTCCTTGTTCATATACTGCTCCTGATACTGATTTGGTATCCGGAACTGATACTCCCAACTGTCTTTCTCTACATGTTCCTGATCGGAATATGGAACTACCGGTTCCGGCCAAGGCACCCGCCTCACATGGACCCCAAGCTTTCATGGGCAGAAGCAGTGCAGCCTGATGAACTCGACGAAGAATTCGACACGTTTCCAACTTCTAGATCTCAGGATAGGGTTTACATGAGGTACGATAGGCTTAGAAGTGTGGCAGGGAGGATCCAAACAGTTGTAGGGGACTTAGCAACACAAGGGGAGAGATTTCAGTCTCTGCTCAGCTGGAGAGATCCAAGAGCAACAAGCCTGTTCATAATGTTCAGTCTATGTGCAGCACTGGTTCTATACATGACCCCGTTCCGGGCCGTCGCCTTGGTCGCAGGTCTGTATATGCTGCGCCATCCTAGGTTTAGGAGCAAGCTGCCTTCTATGCCTAACAACTTCTTCAAAAGATTGCCTCCTAGAACAGACAGCTTGCTCTGAAACTACTTGTTGGAGGGTTCTATATACTTTTCTGTGTGTTTTATGTTGTTGGTTCCTTAAGTTCTTTTCTGTGTGAGTTCAAATAAAATATAGGGTACCAGATTCTATACTGTTTTGGTTGTATATAGCATGTCAACGAGAGCATGAAGGCACTGGCAAACTTAGTTTTTGTAACCCATCTGCTAACAGCTCACCATGGTTGTTGATTGAACATAAACTTCCCCACATTGTCTAGTAGTTCTGTGAAATACCTTACATTAGTCTAAATTTCCTAAATCTTAACTGATCAAAATGAAGTATGAGATGTGCTTCAATAATCAATTAAAGGTCTACAGTTCCACTATCTTAAAACTCCGTTGGATTTCAATTTGTTGACTTGTGATCATTAAGACATATAGATTCAGACAGACATCAAAAATGGTCTATTTAAAACCACATTCCCAATAACAGTTTTCAAAACAAACAGACATTCAGCCATGCTTGGTAAGATATATCTACAGCAAAGGTGGATAGAGATGTTGTGGTGAAAGCGTACTCCAGGAAAGGACAGTCCGACATTCGATGCCTTGCAGAATTCACCACACAATGTAGAGACTCTGAAAGCAAATCCAAATATCATAACTGGCCTTTTCCATATGCTACTCATGTAAAGAAACCTCACAACAAAAGGTGAATGAATCTCATATATCATATATATCAGTGAAAACTTTTACTCAATGAAAGCAAATCCAAATACCTTGCAGAATTCACTGCCCAACATAAGACACTTTGATGGTGGTTGCTCAAACAAAAAGACACTGGAAGAGTACAGCTGCTAAAGAGCACTGTTCAAACAAAACAGAATACTAGAAGTAGGAAAAAGAAGAGAAGTCCTAACACTTTCTCAACTGTCTATCCTAGAAAACGAGCTCATGAGGTTTCATGCCTGCCTTCAGAGAAAACCTTGCACCCAAATAGGTCTTCAAGTCCGGAACTGCTTCAATGGACTTTATCAATTGTGCATCCACAGCCTTCTGGTCATCCTTTTTCTCCTGTGGGAGCGCGCTTTTTTCCTGCATTTTGATGCGAAAACAGTAAAAGGTTAAGTAGCATTACGAGAAATTTGTTAACTACCACAACACACAGGCTAAAAAGGTAAAACTAACCTCCTTTTCTGCTTCAAAAAACTCGCCTTCTCCTTTGTTTTTCTTCTTCTGGGTTTCCTTGGCAAAATACTTGTCATCAAACTTTTCCACGTTTACTCCAGAGATGTCGACCTTGGTGGAAGTTCCAATTACATAGGCTTGATTCACACGCCTTAAAGGAACACCATTAACCTTAAATGGTCCTGTAGCAGTAGCAATAAGAAGATATTTCAAGACTACATATTTTTCTTGATAAGTACATTTCAAGAACACAAATGGAAGTGTCACTGGACCAAACCAATTGGCGTTAAGGAATTTTTCCTTTTGATGCAAGTAACTTTAGTGTGAAGCATTGCTCATCAAGACACAACATCCAAAATCACTCACCAGAAGTTTTATATAACAATTTAATACAAATTATTTATAAGATTATTGTAAGTATTTGGAAGCGTGAACATCATGATATCATGTAAATTAAGCTAATAAGACCCTTCATGTCTTTTATTTAGCAAAAACCTTGTGATATATCATGATTTGCAAGCACATTTCTTTTGAGTTTATGTGAGAATGAGGAACTAGAAACAGTTCATATTAGTCAAACCAATTCTTTTGGACCATAGGTTATCAAAAATAGAAAAACCCACCAGTAACCAGGAGCAATCCAGATGGAAGTTGTTTCAGAAACACAACTCTCTTCCCCTTGAACCTCCCAGCCAGGATGATCAGCACAGTACCCGGAGTGATACTAGCCCTGGCAAAATAATTAAGAGAGACAAATCACAACTTATCCTGAAAATCATCAAAGTTGACCCATTCGGCCAAAACTTGAGGAGCCCAAAGAAATTTTGAATATAACACTACCATTCTGATTTCCAGAAACATTAAAAATCACCCCCACCTACCCTAAGATACAATTTAAATCTTAGTTTTCCACCGTCATTATATCCAACTCCAAGCAAAAGAAAATAAAATAGCAGTACTAGATTCAAATGGGTTTGAAGTTCAAACTAGATCATGAAAAACTTCAAACTTAAAATTTGAATTTCATTTATTTTCCCAATTTATAGGAAACTAAATGAACAAAAATGAAAACCTCGTACCAGACCCCAAAGCAAGGTACATTAAGGGTGAGAAAAACAGAAATAATATAGTAGAGAAATTTAATCTAATGTTTGCTAAATTGAATCAGCAGCCAAATATACCCCTGAAAACTATAGAAAATAAGCATTAAAAACAGAACGGGGAAAAAGGATGCCAATAGAAAGGAAGAAAATTTCATACAACTTGAAATGAGAGACAGAAAATGCAAGCATTTCAGTTGAAAATGATGAAAAAAAATATGTTGCATGTTCAATGTTTTTTATCTCAGAATTGAAAAGATTTCATTGCCTTCACTAAACAGGCCCTTGGATTTATTCTAGTTAAATTAATTTACTCGAAATCAAACAAACTGATTAAACCCTATACAATCGAAAGTTCAAACAAAAAAAGTTTACAAATACAAAATCCAGAGTGTTTTTTCCAACTAAACAGTTGAGCAAACGAAACCACAAAACAGAGCAAAATATACCTGAGCTTGGTGGGCTTTGGCTTGTGCTTGTTAACCAGGGGTTTCTTCACATCATCGGCGGGGTAAAATTTCGGGGGCTTCTCGGTCGGCGCCGGGGCCTTGGGCTTGGGATCGTGAGGGAAAACGCCGCCGTTTTTGGCCTTGATGGCCCAGAGACCACGTTTGTGGTACATCTTGGATCTGGAGTACTTACCGATGCCGCGGATCAGATTTGGGTTTCGGCTCACCTTGGGGGTACTCTGTTTCGGCGCCATTGATGGAGCTTGGAGCTAGGGTTAGAGTTAGGGTTTCTTTCTGAAGATGAAGCTCTGCCACAAAAACCCTAATTGCAGCCCCTAAATTAGTTATATATACGTGTGACCTAAGCTTCAGAGATACGAATTTACCACTGAGAATTTCCAAATTTTACTTAAATGCCACTGCTTCTTCTTTTGCGGTAATCCAACTAGTCCGTTCATTTTCGTAAAATAAAACTTTAAAAATATAAAATCTTTCTTTCTTTTTTTTTTTTTTTTTTGATCGGTAAAAAACAAATATATTATAAAGCATTAAAAAACAAAGAAACCTACAAGCATGTTTCAAATCATACGTAAGATACAAAGCAGTGAACCTGCTCAACAAGTCCACACAGGAAACAAACCAACCCGTAGGTTTGATGTACCAAAGAAAAGACCTAAACAAACAAAACGATCTACCTAGTCCCCATCCAGGTCAGAAAATCTATCAGGGAATTCGTCTTTTCGGCACTATGAGTGTTTGCCATTGTCCACAATTTACTCAAGAAAATAAATTTTGTCCGTTGATCCGAAGTTGTCTTATCTTCAAAAGCCAACAAATTCCTTTTATGCCAAATAGTCCAAAATAAGCAAACAGGGGCAGCCATCCAAATGAATTTGCGTTTTTTACCCACCGGAGCCCCCTGCCAAGAAAGGAGCATTTGAATTACTGAATTCGGGAAAACCCAACTTGTACCAACTATCGACAGCACCAGATCCCAAAGCATTTTTGCCTTTTTGCAGTGAAGTAACATGTGATTTATATTCTCCTCTTTCTCTTCACAAAGGAAACAACGATTAGCGAGCTCTTACCTGGGCCAGTTCTGCTTCAAAGAAGACTTTCCCCAAGACGCCCCCAAGCGAAGAAGCCCAATCGCTGGATAAATGGTTCCAAATTGAGCTGCACTAAACTCCGTCGAGGGAACAATCTAGCACCCAAGCATATACTTTCACCGAGAAACCATCATTCCTGGAACCTTTGAAGAGAATTTTGTCCTCCATGAGAGGATTTATCTGTTTTCTACATAGAGTTTGTAAATACCTGTGTACCTCCTCCATTTCCCAATCGTTGAAAGAGCGTAGAAAAAACAGATTCCAACCTCCCTCCCCACCTTCCCAATTCCACAGATCCGCCGCCCTGGCATTTTTTTTAGCAACTAACCTAGCCACTCACCAAATTCTTGGAATTGGTCAATATAATTAGTCATGACAACAACAACTATTATGTCATCTCCTTCAACTAAGTTGGCTTTACGAGGATTTCCAATATTTCTAGTTTTTACTCTCTTTTTGCATTGGGGTGCGTGATTGTCTAGTTTTCCATAAACATAACAAGTGCTTTCTTTTTTAAAGTATAGGGGTTGGAAATTTTGGGTTTGTTATCAGAGTCTTGAGCTTTATAATTGTACCTTTTTGGGTTAGTTTGGACCAAGTTTGCCTTTGCGGTCATTTGTTTGTCAGTTGCCTTTCGCTTTTGCGAATCAGATTCAATGATGATGAGCCATCATATCAACAAGGACAATTGCTTCTATTTGTGTTTTATGTTTGTAGTCACTCCACGAGTCAGGTAGTTTCTCTATCAATAGTCTTGCTATAAACTGTTCAGGTAGTTCTATTTTTTCAGCCCTTAATTCTTCCAGCAATTTGTGATATTAATTTATTTAGAGCTTGATGTCCTTGTTGTTTACCATCTCCCATTTGTAGTAGTTTCCTACCACAAACTTTTGCTTCCCCACATCTTCAGTAGTGTACTTAGTAAGCATGGACTCCCAAATTACCTTTGCTTTCATGTAGGCACATTAGATATCAAATAACTCGTTTGACAATGTAGTTAGGATTGTATGTCGACAAACCTCATTTGTATGTGCCCAAGCCTTAGTGTTGACATGAATGTTTTCAGTGGACAATAGCCATGCCACTCCATGCATATCTAAGGTGGAATATACGCGCTCTTGCCAACGTTTGAAATTCTATCTAGAGAAGACCTCAATTATGGAGATGCTAGGGAAGGGCTTAGCATAGGTAGGGAGCACAAGAACCGCTTGCGCATGGTAGAAGTTGATGCTGATAATGACTCATCGGAGTGGACTGCCAGAAGGGGATGAGTTACCGAGGGATTGTAAACGACTATGTCAACAACAAGAACTATACCAAATGCGCAGGAATCGGGCCCCATGGTATAAAATTCCTAAGATCATAGCGCTAGTTGTTCAGAGGTCCTAAACCGATGGTGTACCAGAATCGAGGGGATTAGTTGCGTAAATAAAATTTAATTGAGTGTTGTAGAACACTGTCCTTAGAAATTTTATTCCTTAGGAATTTTAATTCCCATGATTCAAAAGTTCTTTAGAGAGTACTTCTGAAACAGAAACAACATAGAGAAAATGAGAGAGGTATGGAGAGGAAGAGAAAATCTGTATCTTCAACATCAGGAAGGTGTGATTTTCTAGGAAACCTAGGTGTAACAACTGGTTTGAAATTCGAAAAATGGTTGTTTTCCATTAAGGCAGGAGTTAAATAAAATTGATTGTTTGGGAATTAAATAAAAATAGTTGCTAGGAATTGAATTGAAATAGTTGTTGTTGAAGAACCATTTTGAATTTACTGAGATTTCAAAACCTGAACTGTATTGATTTTCCAATAGTAAAAAACCAAGGTTTTCATGTAGGCAAACAAAACAAAAAATTATTTGGAGTAAAAACAAAATTTTCATGTGGTATTCACACGTACAAGAGGGATCCATCGATTTGCACTAAAATTAGGCTTTCGGCCCATTTCGTGTGTGCACAAGGCCTCCCCTCTTCTCAAGCCTTGTACAAGCCCATAAATGGGTTTTAGTATATAAAACCAAAAAGGCTCTTGTCTTTTTTCAATGTGGGACAAGTTTTTTTTTTAAAAAGACTATTCTTTACTAACAGAGATTTTGGCATTTGCCTTTTGTTTTCACTTGGTTAATGCATTCAAATGCATTCAGAGGAAGTGGATGTTGATGCAAGGAAATCAAAGAGGAAGGGTGGTGGGGTTTGTATAAATTTATGAGGTAAATGGAGAGGCACGGAGGTGATGAAGATGAGGGTGGAAAAGAGAGATAAGGGATAGGGGATCAAAATCAATCTTTAAAAAAATAATAAAAAATTGAGAGCTAATTAGATAATGACATGTGACGAGAGAGGAGAGAGATGTCATATAAGATTTTTTTTTACTTCTTTAGCTGGTCACCGATCGGTCGAGACCAAAACAAGAAGATACCTCGCAAAGTTGAGTTTATTCCCAATAATCGCAAGGTGAGACTAATTAAAGAAGATGAGTGAAAATTAGAATTATTCATATCCATTATTCCAATAAATTAAACATTTTCCTATTAATTGTTATTTTGAAAATTAGTTTAATAACCATAACGTTCATATAAAAAAGTTTCCAAGTTTTTCATTCAAATAAAAATTCAAAACTTGATTAAAATGAAATCCATAATGATTTCATTTTTTGTTCATATTTTCAAAAAATTTCTATAAAAAATACATCTTTTAATATTGAAAAAAAATTGAAGTTATCTATTTTTCAAATTTACGATTTCATTTTTTGCACACATTTTCAAAAAGTTTTATATAAAAAATACCACATCTTTTAATATAGAATTTTTTTAAAGTTATCTATTTTTCAAATTTATGAAAATTGGACAAGTGAAAGTAATTTTTTTTTCTTTTTTCGAATTTTCTATTTTTTTTTTTATGAATAAACAACATAACATATTAAAACCACCAAAAAGAACCCTAGGAGTACAAGGAGTACAAAAGGGCCCTCAATGGTAGTAAGGAAAGAACACAACTAACCACCCACTCACAAGACACCAAAAAGCTCATTTACAGCTCATCCAAAACAAAATTTCAATCAATGACCTTCGTCTCTCCACACAATGCATATTAACCCAAGACCAAAGGTTACCAAGAAAAGTAAACTTCATCCTATTGATTGAAATATCCACACCCTCAAACACAAATCTATTTCTCTCTTCCCATAGTCCAGAAAATACAGAGTGGAGCAGTCATCCACACCTTCTTACACCATGTTCCAACAAACGAACCTTACCAAGAAAGAAGGATCTCTTTCACAGAGATAGTAAACACCCAGCTCACACCATAAATGGCTAAAAGCAAATCCTATAGAATTTTAGCTTTTGAACAATGGATCAATAAGTGGTCTACCATTTCTTCCCCTTCGGCACAAAGGAAGCACCTATTCACCAACGATCTACCTCTTTTCTTTAATTGATCAAGAGTTAACACTTTTGACCCAAGAAGCTTCCCAAGTGAAGAAGCCAACTTTGGTGGACACCTAAGAGTTCCAGACAAAACGAAAAGGGAAAAGAGACTCATGTCCTGTAGTCAACAATAAATAAAATTACTTCACTGAAAACCGCCCATCCTTGACATTTTTCATCAGCAACATATCCTCCTAATATAGGATAACCCTCTTACCTTGAAGATCATGCAGAAAAATATGAACTTCCTCCATCTCACTATCATTGAAAGGTCTAGCAAATAGAGGTGACCACCCCCCTTCCTCCCTGATGGGATTCCAATAATTTACCACCATAGCCTATTTATTAGTTGCTACCGAAAACAAAGAGGGAAAAGTTAAAGACAAAGGCACATCTCCACACTAGTTATCTTTCCAAAAGCGACACCCGTCACACAGAATCAGTGTGTCAGAGAAGATCCCAACACTTTCAAACCCAAACTATACTTCACCCACACAACAGGCTCAGTCCCAAACTTTAGATTACAATTTCCACGATCTCGCTGGCAAAGGCATTTGTCTCATCTATTTAAAATTGAGATGCTAACTGACCCATTCTCACCAACTCACCAGCATCACTCACTCAGATGCTGCTTCTGTCCAGAACCCACCCACAAGAAGTCCCATTGAATCTGGCCAGACCTAACTTAACTCTCCTTGGGAGATCTAACAAAGACATACAAGTAAATTGGTAAGCTAGGAAAGGGTACTTCAAAGAGAGTAAGTCTTCCTCTTTGAGATATATTGCCCTTCCATAAGCTAGCTTTTACTTAAACATTTCTTCTATATTATCCCAAACCGCCACCGAATTATGATGAGCCCCTAAAGGGAGACCAAGATAAGAAGTAGGTAAAACTCCTATCTTGCACCCAATCTCCATAGCTAGCTCCTCAACATTATCCACTCCTCTCATAGGAATGATCTCGCTTTTAGCAAAATTAACCTTTAACCCCGAAATAGCTTCAAACCACATTAGTAACCAACTGAGATAAGTCATTTGATCATGCTTCGGCTCACAAAACAAGATAATGTCATCCGTGTACAATAAGTGAGAGATGATCAGTCCCTCCCTCCCTCTTCCTCCAAACCTATACCCAGAAAGGAATCCCCCCTCAACAGCTTTGTCAATGAGATAGCTCAAGGCTTCCATCCTAATCACAAAAAGATAAGGGGAAAGCTGGTCACCCTACTCAACCCTCTGGAGCTTTGGAAGAAACCAGAAGGGGACCCATTTACCATAACAAAGAAGGACGTGGAAAAGATACACCATTTGATCCAACTAATCCACTTAGTTCTAAAGCCCATTTTCAATAAAACCTCTAATAAAAACTCCTAATCTAGGTGGTCATAAGCCTTCTCAATATTGAGCTTGCATAAAATCGCACTTTGTTTCCTCTAAAGCATCACATCAATAGTCTCATTTGCAATCAAAGCCACATTAAGGATTTGTCTACCCTCCATAAAAGCATTCTGAGCCTCTGACACCACCTTTCCCACAACCCTTTTGAGTATGTTAGCGAGAACCTTAGACGAAATTTTATATAATCCACCCAACAGACTAATAGGCCTAAAGTCTTTAATATCCTCAGTAGACTTAGCAATTCGGGTGGGCTGGTCGGGCCGGGCCGGGCCCACACCAGGCCAAGAGTAAAGCCGGGTTGAGCCTAATTTACATCAGGTTGCCATTTTGCTGGCACAGCCCTATACCGGGCCAACAGGCTAGCCTAACCCAATCTATACAAAAAAAAAGAAAGTTAATTTGCTTTTCTGATAACTAATAAATACTACTATTTTTGCTTTTCTAATGGACCATCTTGAGTTTATTCAGGATAAAAGAGGAGAATAATTTATTTATTTTCTCTACTGTGTCATATCCAAGTAAAATCCAAGATCCTTCTAGGCCAAGTCTCCATATGATATGATAAAAATTGAGATATGAATCCATACATGAATCATGATCCATTTAACATAGCATACCATGCATCTCCACAACCAAATAGTTTATTATTAGAGAAGTGATCTTACAGTAACAATATATGATCCTACCCAAAATTTCATACCCTATGGATTGAACAAAAAGAATGGCATGGTCCAAAGCCAAAAATACATGCAACTTCTTAATTCTTAAGTAATAACCCGTGGAATATACTCTCACCAAGATCTCCAAAACAAGAAGCGTGAAGTGCTTTACATTAAGATCATCAAAACCATAATCAAAACAGAATTAATATAATTCATTACATAAAAACCAAACATAATTATAGAAACAATATACTCTTATCATAATAATCATTAAATCATAAGTCTAAAAGTCATTCTCAATGAAGAAAAGATCATCATCAAGAACAATATTTGAATCTTCCTTAGACAATTGAATATCCTCTACTTCTTGAAAATCTGCAATTCATAAAACAACAATGCTTATTTTTTAAGTTGTAAGTAAGAAACAAAAAAAAACAAAAAAAAAACAAAACAAAAGTTCACGGAGCAAGCAATTTTTACCAGAAGTCCCAACTACTTTAAATCATGCGCCATTAATAGTACAAATAAAGGCTTCGTGATAAATGAAGCAAACAATTTCTATATTTATGCAAGATATGACCACTAATACTAAATGAAGATTCTGAAGCTAGTGTTGTGATTGGAATGCTTAAAATGTCACAAGCCATAATTGCAAGTTCAAGGAATCGATGTATATGTAACTTCCAATATTCTAGCACATCGAGGTCATTTCCATCATAGCATCCTTTGTCCAAGTATATATCAAGTTGAGACTGGACATCATTTGAAGTCATTTGATTCATTTCCATATGATACTCCTAAAGCCATGACATAAACAAAATAATCACTATACTAGATACTTGAAAAAAAATAAAAATAAAAATAATAAATAGAAATTATAATACTCAAACTTACATCAAGTATAGATGTCATTGATGAAGTTGAGTTTGTTATGCTTGTCATTGGAGGACATTGTTGTGAATGAGCACCCATGGTCATTGATGATGAGCAAGTTTAAAATGAAGCAATTGAGCTTCTGATGCACCTACTGTATATCCAAGAAAGAGCTTGTCACACCCCGATTCCCTTGGCCGCATCTGACATGGATCCGAACCAAGTTCGGCGCCGAGACCATATAATCGGGACTCTTTAATTGCTTTTTTTTTTTAATGTAACTCAAAATATCACATACATATGGAAAGAACTACAACCGCAGTCCATCAACATCTATACACATGATCGAGTCCCATTTACTTATACATATACAAAAACAACTTTACATTTCAATTACATATTCAAAGCGCAGAACCTACTTTGATGAACTCTTATTAGTGTGTTGGCCCAAATCAGATGATGTTTCAGACGCCTCTTCTATACCTACACTGGATTAAAACCCTAAACTTACGCCTTTGCAGGGGACATATCTTATAACTTATACGGATACACATGCATTTATACTGAATCATAATAAACATATAACATTAACATATATCATAATCTTCATGAATTCATATAACACATTTACATACATAATTATCCTTGTAACAAACTCATGCTTTTTTCGTATATCTCAGATAACGGCACCGAACTTATACTTATAAAAAACTCTATACTTGCTCGCATCTTACACTCGATGACAAACTATTCTACATTCCAATCTCCCGTAGACACATACTTATGTCAGACGATTTGGACACTTATTCAGGTCTCCCTAAGGACATATATATATCGGACTTATACTGATACTTGTCTCAGACTTATAATTATTCAGATCTCCTAAAGGACACACACACACACACACACACACACACACACACACACACACACACACACACATATATATATATATATATATATATATCTTACTTATACGGATACTTGTCTACATACTCGTACTTATATCTATCTCAGATCTTCGATATGAGTTCACAGGACTTATGCTTATACAGAGGTACCCATAGGTACTACATAATTTAATCAGATACAGAGGTACCCGTAGGTACTAAAGAACTTATACTTCTGTACTCTCAGATCTACACTTGTACTATGTAAGTATATCCTGTTTTACTGATCTTTATACTTGTTTTAATCGAACTTATTCTGTGTTTCGCATCTTATACTCTTTGTATTGGCGTAACTTATACATGTATTTCAGATCTTATACTTGTCTTACAGAGCATATACTTGTCTTACGGATCTTATACTTGTGTTACAGAACTTATTCTTGTCTTACGGATCTTATACTTGTTTTACAGAACTTATTCTTGTATTTCGAATCTTATTCTTATGCGAAGGTACCCGTAGGTACGATAAGTCAGAACATATCAGAATCATATCACATACAAGATCAAATCAGACTTATGCAGATACGGACATTAGTCCGTAGTAGGTACATATCACATCAAATACATATACCAGGTTTATACAGATTCAGAACATATCCCAAAACAAATAGAGTTGTCAGTTTATATCAGAATCATCTTTAGACTTATACAATTTCTTGTGCTTATAACAGGCTTATGCTTATTCGGATCTTCCGTAGGAGTTTCATAGCTTATTCTTATACAAAAGTAACTCTAGGGTGGCATGGCATTGATTCATTATACTTTAAGTACCCGTAGTACTACTGACTTATACTTCAGGCATAAGACTTATATTTATTCAGGTTTCCCGTAGGAGTTACAAAGCTTAGTCTTATGCAGAACTTATGCTTATAACAGACTCATGTTTACTCGGGTTTCCCGTAGGAGTTATAGAGATTATTCGTATTCAGAAATACCCGTAGGTATTCAGATCAGAACGATACACCTTCGTTTCTTCTTATTCAAAGATTCAAAGTATTATCATATAATTAAAGGGAAACACCTGTAATTCGCATTTCACAAAGGAAAGTAAAGACATAGTACTGCTGGTGATCCAAGATACTATATGCACTGAAGTGCCGTAGAACAAAGCAGGATTGCTCTGAGTAATCGAACAGGAGTGTCAGAAAGCACTAATCGTGACGTATGTCAGAGCACTAATGTGAGCAATGTATACTAATCAGAGGCCGAGCACTAATCAAGTACTAAAGTACTAATCAGAGTGCCAGCACTAATCGGAGCACCAAGTACTAATCAGAGGCTCTGAGCACCAATCCGAGTACCGGTTATCACTAGGGAGCGAGATTAATCCCAGAGTACGCAAAGATTAACTGCGATGGCACCCACATCATTGTATTTAGGAATCAAATGACACTTTGGACATGGCGTCTTAAATGGTAAACTCACGGTCTGATTACAAGATAGTCTCCCACAACCCTTACATTTACATTTTTCCGCCCCATCTACTAAACCAATCTTTTCATAATGATTCCACACTTCAAAGATATTACCCTGAACTTTCTTAGCAATAGCTTCTTTCCCAACATCACTATAAATTCTTTTACCACTAGCACCAACGGACTTAACCCTATCACTAGTACCACAACCAATAGAAGCATTAGTAGTAGCAGTTCTCTTATTTCCAAGAATATTTTCCAACATTTGCAATTCATCATCAGCATCCCCACCATTAGATTCAAAATCCATAACTGCAATATAAAATTTAAAAAGACGAAATAGCCAATGATTAATAGATGATTCAATGGCACCCAATTCAAATTATGTCTATTAAACTCTTGAAATACATACATACAAGCAAAATCTAGAAATTTATAGGTTCCTTCAAAGCGATTAATTAATTATAGGCATGCATACTGCCTTTATAATCAATCAAAATGTTTTTATTAGAGGAATTGACATGAAATACAATAACAAGGAGAGCGTTATTGGGATAGTCTATATATTTTGGAGAAAACATTAACAATCAAAAGCATAGATAAATAAATTATTTTGTATGGGATGAGGCAAGGAAATCTATGAAGTGTTGAAAGGTGCACAATATGTCAATATCCCCTATATGCGTTGAAAGGTAATCCATAAAGCATACAAACATAAGTGGAAAGTAAAGATATTTTGCTTTTGTCTCTACAACCACCAACCAAATGATCCAAACACAACAATAAAAAAAGCAAAGAAATAGAACAACTCACATGTGCAAATGCCAAAGAACACCGGCATCTTCTCCAACAACTCATAATTTTCAAGATTTGATGCCTTATCCAATATGGATTGTTTAAGAGATCGACATTCAACGTCGAGGAGCTAGAGCCTGGAAATCAGTAATAATTGAGAAGGAGAAGAGAATCGACGTTGGAGAGCCAGATGTTGTGAAGTTTCACAAGAACCGGTGAAGGAGAAAAATTTGATCAGTAAATGCCAAAAGAAAATTAGGTTAGTGTTTTGGTGGGGAGTGGCCCCGAGGGGGTAATTCAATTTTCACAACCAAACAAAACGAGGGTTCGGGGGTTTTTTTTTTTTTTTAAATTGGCAACCCACAACCCAGCACCGGCCACCACCAGGTCGATGGACCTCGACGAGCCAATTTGGATTCGCTGGGCTCCATAAAATTGGGAGCCCAGCCCAATTCCTAATTAGAAGCTGGTCAGTCGAATGTACGTTTCATCTCGCATCCCCTGAATCACCTATAGAATTCAACTTCTAACAAACTTATTCTACTCATAGAACTCCTTATAGAATCTCATAACCTCTTCCTCGACAAAGTCCCAACTAACATGTAAAAAAGACATAGGAAAACCATCCGGACTAAGGGCTTTGTGTCCATTTAAATATGAAACTACCGCAAAAACTTCCTCCTCAGAGAAGATGACTTCATGTCACCGCCTCTCTAACTTGCTTGAAACTTAACTCATTGGGTAGATGCATCCACCCAAGCAGAGAGTAACTCCAACTAAGGTATCAACAATCTTTCTAACCTCATATTCATCTTCAATCCATCTCTTATTATTTGATTTTTTCAAACAATTTCTCCTTCGTGGAGTATTCACACTGCGTGAAAAAAACCAAGATTCTTATCCCCTCTTTCAACCACACCTCGATTGCCTCACGTAAATTTCCTCCATCAAGGACAAATACTAAAAGTCCTCCTTTGCCAAATTCCTCTCCTTAAAATCCTCTAAGGACACCAGTCTTTCCTTCTCTAGGTCATCCCAAAAACTAACCTTCTGTAAAGCCTTACTTTTGTTCATCTCCTCCATTCCATACACATCCTTGTTCTAAGCTTTTATAAAGACCTTCAAAGCCTTTAGCTTGGAAGCCAAAACAATGCTAAAGTTACCATCAAGCTCAAACTCTGCCACCATAATTTTAGTACTCCTTGAAACCTTCAATTTTAAGCCATATAACCTCAAACTGGAAAGGAGAGAGGCCCATATTGATCCCACCAGCATTTAGTAGAATTAGGGAATGGTCAGAGATAGGCCTGGGCAAATTTGTTTAAACCACATTACTAAAGTATTCTTCCCAATCACCGGTCAAGTCTAGACATAGAATTGTTGTTTCTTCCTCATCTCAAGTAAAAGGACCCTTCAGAATGGATATCTCTTTAACCCAAGCTCTTACCAACACTCGTAAAACCTTCTCAATGAAGACTAAGTTCTACCCCCTTCGTCTAAAAGGAAAACAAATCATATTAAAATCCCCACCACACACACACACACCACGATCCTTCCCACAGTCCCTGAACAATGCCTAGGTTCCTCCCAAAAGCTTCCTTGTAACCATTCAAAACCGACCCATAGACTCTTGAAAAATTCCATAAAAAGCCTTTTTCCTAATTTATGAATCCACGAAGCAAAAACTAATCCAACTACCATGTCAAGCCATCTCTAGACTCTTTTAAATTTCAATATGATCCGGCCCATAAGAGCCACCAGGCTTCACCGCTGTGCTACCAAAAGAAATGTTCGCTTTCCAACCCCGCAACTCCGACTTGATGCAAATAAAACAGACCCCACTCGCACGACAAATTCCTCAAAGTTTATTCGCCCTTCCTCCGGTTTCTCGAGTCAGCCCTTCTATCACAACGAAACTTTTGCCCTTCATTTGTTTACATCTCTTTTTTTTTATGCCTCCCATCATTGCGATTTGGAGAAAAAGGAACCACTCATTGAACCAAGTGTGCCCTAACCTTTTCTTCCTCCTTATGAATTTTTGCTTTATACTTACCACTCACTAGGTAAACTTTTGCTAACCATGGAGGGAACTCCCACCAGATCTACAATTCAAATGATCTTCTCCTTCAATATATTAACCGACGCTTTGGCCTAGGATTCCCTTGCTGGCTTATCAATAATTTGGCCCACAATACCTCGTTTCATCTCCGTGGATCATTTATGGCTATAAACCCACATGCATCTCCTCATTCCTTTAAACTCCTGAGTCCACACATGTGCCAAAGCCTAAATCCATTTATGATCCGTAGTTTCTTTTAATTTGTCTTTGCATCTTATACTCGCTTTTGGCCCCACTCAATCCAATTGTAAAAATTCCCTTCGGGTTCCTCCTCCCCGTCTCAAGGACCCCTCTGCCTCCACTCAGGAACCAAACCCAGAAACAGAAGAACCTCATTTAGGAAGGCTATTAGCACACCCCCTTTTAACCTCCAAGTCGTTCTAACCCAAGCCTCCAACTCCTTCATCGATGGACAAGAAACCGATTTTGTTTTCCATTTCCCTATCAAACTATACAGCATCTACCCAAACAACATTATCCACACTGCTACATTCTTTTTCGGCAACCTTAGCACCACGATATCCCCATTTGTGGTTAAGACTTTTCCCCTCGTTCGCCTTTTCCTTTGCCTCTTCCTTGTTTCTATCAGTTGCTAACCTCTTCGCCTACTTAATCTCCTCCGACAATTTCAATCCCAGCCCCTTGATTTTTGAGCCAACAGTGACCATCCTTTTAGAAGACCTTATCTTTCTGGGAACACTAACCTGTGTTTTTTTCCTTCAACATTAGTCACACAACAAAGAAGAAACTTCCCAGCGTCATTTTCCTCACACTCCAGCCTTATAGATCTCCCGTTCTCCCTCCACTCGAAGGACTTTCTTACCGAGGAAGAATCCCACAAAGAAGATTCAACTCCAATCATAAATTTTCTCATCCCTTGTTCTCACAAACCTCTGTTGTGTTCTATAATGACAAATCTCTTATTCCTTCACTCTTCCACAAACCCAAAGATCAGATCAACAACATATATCCATTTTTGATCTTTTCCAAACCATTTTCTTAATCCCATATTTAACAATATCCTTTCCACATCCATTATTTGCTTTGTTAATCTCATTATCATACTAAGAACAATCACCATAAAGCACCATCATGTCATGACTATCTATAGTCATTACGCATGTCCCATTCTTTACTCTGAATAAGAAAAGATTTAGATTCACTCACATGCATACTATCTTCTTGCTCACTGAATGTATACAATACATATCATTTTTCCATATCATGGAAACATCATTTCCACTATAGATCAACTCATCACTCCACATTTATTAATGATAACATTAACAACTGATCTTTCCCATTCATTCAAGGTCTGTCCACCTGCTTACCCACTTTTTCTATAATTTTAACACAATATGAATTAACCTTTCTAGTCTGATCAATCATCAACTATAATGTTAGTTTATCATTAAAACCACCGATGACTCGATTGGGAACTTCTTTTTGAACAGCCTACACATTAAACCAGGTTCGAATGTCCAAACAAATAGTTGGACAAAACCCAAAAGACGATCGGCCAGTGTGTATATTTTTGACAAAGTGGGCCTCAAGTTCAACTGAATTCTCTAGGTCAACACAATGACTCAGCTTATGTGAGAATGCTTATAGAGAGCTTTTTATTTTCCCACTCCTTACCGATGTAGGACCGAGTAAGACAGGGGACTCAAGAGCTTAGGGATCAAACGTTGTTCTAGCTACAATACCTAATGATAACATTAGTAAAATCATCATACCAAGTAAACATTAACTTAAAGTATATTTTTTACGATTTTTCTTGGATGTTAAGATGGTAACTTTTAGCAAATAAAAAAACAAACTTGATTTCTTTTGACCTTGTAAAACCTCAATATGGGCAAAGGTGCATACCTGGTAAGGCACAAACAACTTCCACAATCAATTTCTTAGATATGGGTCTCTATTAGTCGATTTCTTGGACATGGGTCTCTCCTAGGCATTTTTGGAAACAAGTGAAAGAGGAAGAAAAATGAGGATTGGATGAAAATAAAAATGTAGCAGTAGCAGGATTTGAATCTAATGCGGTTATAAATATTATATGCAAAAGCAACATATTAATCGGGATGATATCAACACCAACCCCATTCTTTTATTTCATTAATGTTACTAGAAAATAATGACATACAAACATAGAAAATCAAACGATGCCTTATTATATCACAAAAGTAAAGTACCAAACACCGATCACAAAGATTTCAAGACATAACTAAGTCCAAGCAATCACCAAGACAAAACCCAGAGTATATCGCTGAATCATCATCTTAAATCCTCCCACCATCATTTCTATCTATGTTCGCAAATCCAAGAGTCATAATATAAAATCTTAAAAACCTAAATCCACATCAACAACTTCAAAATAAAAATTCATTGCAACTCTTACTAATGATGAATATGTCCTCCAGGAACTGATGAGTTTAAAACTCATTTATTTTTAAGCCCATTTTTCAAGTATAATTCAGGCTTAAAAGTTCAGTTTAATGTAAAATTTTGGAGCTTTCACCCAGATTTATATTTTGTAGGATATTACTAAAAAAAGCAGACCCGCATGAAAATGAGCGTAAATCAAAGATTGCGCGCAGGGGAAGGCAAGATAGTGCGACAATGTCGCACATCAAGCAACCTCAATAGTTAAACTACACGTAGTTACTCAATGTCGCGGACATCGCTAAGACAGGCTGCGACATTGGCGCGCGAGAAGACCGATATGTTTAACGTCATGACATCACAACTTAATGTCATGTACATCTAAAGGATTGGCCGGCGAGGACCAATGTCACGACATCATGGCGACATCAGAACAAGAATCAACCAATGGAGACATTAGTTGAACACCGTTGCGACATCAAAGCAATGTCGCGACATAAGATCAAAGCATCCTGGAGGTTAAGCTTGACATACCAATGTCGCGACATCGCCACGACATCGTTGAGACATCAATGTAATATCGTGACATCGGCAGTAGGACTAATAGGCAATGTCGCAACATCAGCCAAGGCTTGAACATTGAAGATCTAAACATCCAATGTCGCGACATCAGACCAGAAATGTCGCTACATCAGACTAAAGCATCCAAGGTAGTGAGACCAATCCAATGTCGCGGACATCGCATCAGTTGATAAGCGACATCGTATGTTTACATTGACAACGCTCTCGCAATAAGATTTAATGTCGCGGATATCAACTTAAGGTATTATATGGAATTTTATCCACCAATGTCGCTACATCAGTGAGTAATGTCTCATCAAATGAATGATCGTAACTACAGAGGCAAGGTCACATCAGGTAATACGTGTTATGTCATCGCTTATCAATGTCTACATCAACTCAATGTCACGATATCAAATTAAATGTAGCAAACATCATAATGTAGAACCACCGTGAATGTTACGTATATCAGCCCGAGCATCTAAGTTGAAACACTACAGAGCTAATGTAGCGACATTAACTCAATGTCACGACATCAACTCAATGTCGCAACACCAGAAAGGCAATGTCGCAACATCAAAATTGATCTACAACACTGCATCTCGATGTCGGGACATCATCATGACATTGACTGATCACTGAAAATTGAGAGTTGCCTAACAGACTTCCAATGTCGCAACATCATATTCGATCCATGACATTGAAAACTCTAATGTCATGACATCACTACAACATCGACACACAACATCGCCAGTATGTAATTTAGGCTATGAGTGATTCTTCATTTTTAGGGCTCAAGACTGTTCATAAATAGAAGCTCTCAGAGTCGTAATGTTGATCAGTGAATCAATGATGCATTTCAGTTGAATTCTCGATGTTCTTTATAGCTCAATCGCATGATTCATAGTCGTTTTCATTAATATTATGCTAATCCCTCATATTATATTGTTCTATAGAATATGGCGATGTTGGAAACAAACGGGTAGCTAAAAATAGGAAAACAAGACGTATGTAAATCAGATAAAGCAAGGAAGCAGGTTTCATCGTTCACAAGAAGTCAAGACACCCTTCACCATGCAAGAAAGCACTTCATCATAGTCAAGACTCCCTTTGCTGCAACGAACTAGAAGCACAAAGTTGAGAGGCCTCGGGCAAAACAAGCACTCAGAACTCATATCTTTCAAGCACATAGATGTCATTCGAGGTATAAAAGGGAATAATTTCAGCAAAATGGGGGGGTTGTTATTGATCGATGTAAGAAGGGAGGAGAACAAGGAGATAGAGGAGAGGATATCAACAGAGACGGATTCGGGAGAGATCGTGAAGACATATTTATCTGTAGTTCTTCCCCTTGCTTATCTCATGATTCAAATCTTTCAACCTGTAATGAATAATAGGATGAACTAAACTCTTTTCTTTAGGGTTTTGTCAACCCTAACTGCGCTGATGGATTGATTTTCATTTGGACTTATTTGAATACTAGTATGAGTTTTTATAAGATTTTAATTCTGGATTTAATTGTTATCAGTTCCGCCAACCTGATATGCTGCCTAGGGAGTCCGAGATCGAGAAAGATGACTTCTGTGGACATGGTTAAAGTAACACTTGGGTAGTCAAGAATAGAGATATTCCGCATCATAAGTATGGCACTGGTTCCTACATTTAGGCGGCTTTCAGAGTCGAGGGTCGAGGCGCAGGGATGTAACCCCACTCGGCGAGATAGGAAAATATATCTCAGATAGAATATTTTGTATAAATCAACCCGTCAACATAACTCATATGAAATCTTCAATAAGTCCTTAACTAAATTGACATCCATCATGTGTGGAAGGAGACGGCAAAACCCTAGGTTTCTAATCATCGATATAATTTAATACATCTAATTTTCGCTCATTAATCAGTAAGAATTTAGCTGTAATTTTCTCTAAGACTAGATCCAAATATTGTCGAAGTCATTAAGCCAGTATTCAACATGCTTCTCTTCTAAGGAACGACACTTGACTAACCACTACACTACGTGTTCTCGACGCGTATACTTATGCTCATGGGTCTGCGTTTTCCATCTATTTTACACACACACACCAGCGGCCTGTCCGTAGAGCGCAATTGCCAATCGCCTTTCATCAAGTTTTTTGTGGTTGGGAGAAATAAGTTTCATTGTATATAATTTTCTTTTTATTTTCTATTTTTCTTTTACTTTTGTTTCTAGATTTAGCTTTTTATTTGTATTAGAGTGATCCGAACCTGATTCAGAATGATGAATGTAAATCAAGCTTGAATTTCATTCGACTCCAATCGAATATGAGAATTTTCGAATTCATTTTTTTAGTTTGATTACAAATTAATGAATATGTTTGATCAACTAGTCATTGTCATTTGTGATCCGTATTTAGAGGATAGTTACTCGGGGAATAACTGCTGTTAGAATTATTGTTTGTAGTATTATAATGTTGTTTTAGGTATGAAAATTGGAGTGATTTAATTGATACTATTCTTATATTTAATTGTTCTGAGTATTAGTGTTTGGTACCTAGAAAGGACTATATCATTACTCCGATTTCTAGGAATCCCTCTAAGTGATACAGATATGGACTACCTAAGAGCAAAGAGCAGTCACTTGGGGGTAAATTGCACTGATATTATGTGAACTAGTGAATTTTCGACTACCTGCATATCACTGGGAAGACGAACTGATTTCAGTTCCTCTCGTGATAGCAAGAGTGTGTGCTCAAGGAATAAGATCCGCAAGGATCAAGAGTTTAATTTCCGAGAGGTTCAACCAATTGAGAACAATAAACTCAATCTAGTGTTATTCAGATCCTAATCAAGGAGAGAGGGAATCTTGTCTAATTGATACAAGGTACCAATTATATTTGGGAGGAGTATTGAGATTTTCTCTTGTCTACGGGATACAATTTCTAGTCCTAAGAGCATCTCCAACCACACTCAACAAAATAGCTACTAAAATATATTAATATTCAATCTGTACTATTTTAAATAGCAACTTTTAAAATTTACTCAACCACGCTCAGCAAAATAGACAATACCAACTTAACTTTAACTAACTTTCAATAATATAATTAAAATGCCACATTGCATAACACGTGAAGCGCTATAATGATGACGGTCGTACACATCAAATTTTAATCTTAAATTTTCAACAAATATATTTCAACACTATATTTACAACGGTCAATATATTTGATAACGACTATATTTACAACTAGTTTATATTTACAACGCCATTTTTTAAAATGTATAAATAAGACCTCCTCTTCTCATCACATAGCTCAAACTATTTTACTAGTATTGAACCCATATTTCTTTGTTATGGCTTATGATGGTAAATGGAAGATTATTCTAATGATTCCTAATTCAAGATGAGTAGTCGAGACGTTACTTACCATTGTGGCAATGGAGAAACTCATTAGGAATAGTTCCGCAATACGTCGTGGTTCTATTAAAGGTCATTCGTATTTTTCGCAATCGAGTTGAAGGCATGAGACTTTATCACAATATTTGCTAAATCACCTACCTATCTCAAATTTATTTCGAAGGAGGTTTGAATGAATGATCACTTTCGTCAGATTTATCCAACATGGAAGTTTAGCGATCCATACTTGTCCAAAAAGCGACGCTTAAGTATTGGTTTGTCTCCCTTCAAAAGATGATCACGCTATAAGAATGCTTGCCTATTGAACAAGTTAGATGTCACATGATTATGTGAGACTCCACAGCACCACATAGAAAGTCTCGCAGATCTAGACGCCTATAGAAAATTTATCTGGCTGAGTACCTCGTGTCACCAAACAAGGTGCATGATTGCTAGATTATTAGCAATCGGAGAGAGACGTGGGTTTCCGGGGATGCTAGGTAGCATTGACTGCATGCATTGGAGATGGAAGAATTGTCCAACAAAGATGGAAAAGGTATGTACTCGTCATGTCTATGAACCACTATTTAGGCGGTGGCTTCATAAGATCTAAGATTTGGCATGCCTTTTTAGGTTACCCGGATTCCACAATGATATAAATGTGCTAGAACGCTCTTCTGTTTTTACTCTTCTTTCGAAGGTGTGGCCTTGGTTAATTACTCCGCCAATGGGAAACGACATACTATGATATTATCTTCGCATGGTATATATCCATGGCCACGTTTGTCAAAACAATTTCATGTCCAAGAGGCCATAAATACATTTTGCAATGGCTCAAGAGTCACCAGTAAAGGATGTCGAGGAGCTTTTGCTTCAGCATGATTGGTTATACTATGGACTCCTCACGCTCGAAATCAAGTGCTTAAGAATATTATACTGGCATGCATATTATCAGCATAACATGATTGTCGAGATGAGAGGACAATAATGAAATGACTTAGTTATGATGTACTGATGGAATTCCTACCCTACATTGATATCAGAACAGGTTCAACCTGCTTCATTTTATTCATACTCAACATCGTATTCAGGACAGACACTCATTCAATACTCCAAATCGATGAATGAGCACTGGAATATGCATGAAATGTTGTGCGTAATATGCTATGAAAAACTTAATGTAGAATTTGAACTATTATGGTCTTCTAATTCCAAGTTAGGCTTGCTTTTGGTAATCGTGAATTTTCTTTTCTTTATTAAATTTTGATGTAATTTAATTCCAAGTTTGCATCATAGTCATCCCTTTAAATCAATAACATAAACTAATAAATAAATCAACGTCATTGCACTCAAATAAAAAAATAAAACCAAATATTCATCATGATTTGATCTAGATCAATAACATAAGTCATTAGTCGATGAATAAGAAAAACTACATTTTCTCGCACGCATTTCCATCCTATAAGCTAAAATATCTAGCTTGAATCGAGGCATGACACTCGGGATTCATCAACATTATTTTCGTTCTCCTTCATTTGCTCGAGCTGTACCTTCTCTGCTCAATAGCCACCCTTCTTTGCTCAACAACTAACTTGTTCGACAACCACCATTTTTCCATGAAAGTTACTTTCCTCATCTTCTTTTTCTCCTCCTTCATTTTCAAACAATTTAATGAAATAAGTTGAACTTGAATTATTGTCTTCGTATATTTGCTCTTGACTTTCGTCATTTTCAAGAGCCTCCTTCCCATTAGCCTCCAAGCCTCCCCACTTAATTGCCTTCTCTATGTTTAACATTCTCGTGTCAAGGATTAGAGATGCTAGAGTTGCACCACTTCTTTGCTTTTGCCTTGACCTGATAACTTCCATCCATTGCTATACCAACTCATTCCAACAATGTTCAAATGGAAAAGAGGATTTATGAAGTTCCTTCATCTGGACCAAAATCAGACAACAATGTTACTCTATCATAAAAGAAAATTGTACAATAATATTATGCATCATAATAAATATTACACTTGTGAATAAAATACACTCATACCTTGTCTTTCTCACACCACCATCCAACCTTTCACCTATCAAACAAATCACAAAATTTATCAGGGTTAGTTGAATTTGGTAGACCAACGATTCATCAAAGAAACTTGGTTTCGACATAATCCGACTCGGTTTGTATTTGTTGAAGTAATTCCCAAACTCTTTCACAATACCTTAGATTTTGCCTCATGCACGCATCCATACTAATATCTAGCCAACCCGAGATTAAAACTAAGTCCTCCTCAATTGAAAAGTTGCCGCTCGAAACTTTTCGTGGTTGATTCAATTTGAGGTGATATCAGAAGACCGACGGTTTGTTCTACCGGATGGAGTGTTAAAACTCACCTACGTCATTCTCATTCAATAGATTGGTAAAGTAATATCCATGTTCATCCACATCAAAAACCTACATTGTTGATGAAAAAGGTGCATTAAATAACTACATAAAGTAAGACTACAAATATGTGATGAAGAAAGACATACTAGTTTCAAACACCGTGAATAACTTAACTATAGCAAAATTTCAAACATTTACAATATGTTTAGCTGGCTCAAAGAAGCTGATCAAATAAGTGAACCCATTGGCCAGCAATTCATCAAATGTGTTCTCTTTGTTCCTGGGTTTTTTAGAATGTAAAATAGTTTTCAACTCCCCACTAACGCTTCAAGGTAACCGATTTTCCAGAATCACATTTACTGTATATAGTTTGTTTCAAGAATAGAGAACACGGCCTCTAATTATACATACTAATCGATCAACATCATACTGGGGTGTGAAGGCAAGCTTCTACTAGAATTGCATACATGTATAGCTGGCGTTCACAAAGAGAGTAATCGTGGATAAGTTCAATCAGGATCAAACAAAGTCCTGCACTCATTTAAACCATGTCGAGAAAAAGTGCTTTAAGAAGCAAGAAAATCGACATCTTATTTTTCACCTAGCTTTGTTTCAAATGAAAGAAGTTCACAAGTTGTTTCATCTTCCCATTTCATATCATTGTTCGTGATTGGTAAGTCTATTTTCATAATGACCAATTGTATACATAAGTCATGTTACTATACATAAAACTTTGTAATGTAACAATGGCAAAAGACTATATTGTCGAGAAAACAAAGGATTTAGATTGAAATAAGATGAGCAGGTCAAGCAATCTCAAGGAAAACTTGGAACCGAAATCCAAGAACATCAACTGAAACTTATCAATATACCATGCCTGAACAAGTTTCGTAAAGTTCTACATCAAACACCAGAAAATACCTAGTTTTTCTTCCTAATTTGTTTCAGGGATCATATCAAAGACTGGCTTATTTGCAAAAGACCTACCACAGAAGATATATCACTTAGGTTATAGATAGTGCAAGTAGTAGCCAAAATGTTTGAATAGCTAGTCACAGAGTTAGTCATGCACAAGAATCATCATAATTACAAAGGTAATTAAAATGTAGTCAGCAGCAAATAAATGATCATCCATAGATAATAAAAGGTTAGGTGGTAAAAATGTTCGCAATAATCACTTTTTGTCCAACAAATACAGATGATAAAGTTAACAACAAAGTTACCAGAATCACAAGCAAAAACCATAGTAAAAAAATGGGGTAGAAAGGAATATTTTAATCATGTTGTTTGCCATCAATTTGCAATTACTTTAAATGCTAGAAAGCATCTTTGAATTGATTATGAAAGATAGAACACAATTCATAGAATACACAAGAAACTAATTATCCGCAGTTATTGCTAATTGTAACAATGAAGTCAAGTGTTTCTAACAAATTCAGGTTAAGGGAACTAATTGTGATCATTAATGGCAGATACTTTTGACCACTTTTTCTGTGAGATGGGTCTTCAAGAAGTGGAAACAAACATAATAGATTTGGTTAAACACTAAAAACACTAGGAAATATAAAATCTTTTTCTTTATGAAGGTGGAAACAGAAAATTTTGTTAGTATAAGAATCAAATGCAATACTAACAAATTTCTTCTGCCTACAAATTATTTTAATTAAAAAATCTGTAAACTCACCCAAAGAACAAAGTCAATCAAGCAACACCACAACTAGGTCAACTTAATATGATGCAATAGCCAATAGCATTACCAAAATTATCCCAAATACCAAAATTACGAGAATAATCATAAATTCATCCTAGGCACTAATATGGGGAAATAGACACTTCATTCATCTGAAGTGTCCTGCTCCAGAGTTGAACACCCAAAAAAGAAGAAACTAAACTAACTGCATTCAGAAATTAGTAAATTAAGTCCCATCATCTAACTAAACTAATCTAGATTCAAAATTAGTAAAATTAAGTCTCATGATTTTACAATTTGTTTGCTAAATAAATGCTAGATCTTAATAAAGTTGCTCGGTGAAAGGTTTCTTATTCATTTCAATCAAATGATTGTTTATGAATGAAAGTCGAGTAATTGATTTAGAGGTTAAATTAACTTGCAATTATGGAATTTCATATGTCTTCATGTCATACTTTCCTTACTTGTGACTAAATTCTTCAAACAAAATAAATTTGTTTTTGAATAAGGTTCCCAACATTTTGGAATGGCTTATTTTGACTCTTCATAGGTCAGTCAGAAGGTTTTGCCATCCTCGAGTGACATTTTGGCAGGTTCAGTCCCTTCTTGAATGTTTCATAAGTTTTTCATGTTTCTTTGATGAATGAGTGACTCTTCAGCTTATTTAAGAACACATTTCATTCATGAAATACTATAGAAATTTATAAATTCTCTATTTTGGTTACACATCAATGACTATTGCTGTACTTTGATCGAGTATGACAAAGGTAGAGAGAGTTCTCATATATCACATTCCACGTGAGAGATGGATTCTCGGTCTAATATCCGGCAGTTGTAAATTATGAACATTTCCAGTTCCTAAGTCATGGTGATATCTAGAGAGGGTTTCTATAATACTACTAAAATTTTGAAGATCGAAAGGCATACACATGATCTTCTCATAAGGCAACGAAAATACCCAAATTTTTCCATTCACAAGACCAATAACACATAATCTAGTCCAAACTTAAAACAAGCACATACAAAGCTTCTCATTTAACCCATCAAGCTTTCCCCCCACCAGGAACACAAAACAACAAAAACATTAATTTTTTGTTCTGTGAAAACAAAGAAAGATAAAAGTAATCCAAACAAAGAATCAAGAACACTAAGACAAGCAATCCAAACCCAAAACAATGAAAACCAAATTAAAAGAAAAACAGAGATCCGATTCAAGCAGTTATTTACAAAAAAAAAAAAAAAAAACTAACCGAGAAACTGAGTCAAATGTGGAAGCGATGGTGGATCCGATCAAGTGAGGAACCGCAGGAAGGCAATAGGGTTTAAATACAGAAGAGACCAGAGTGAGCGGATTCGCCGAGCGAAGATGTATTTTGCCGGGGTTTTTTGCCGCCGCACAAGAGAACCGATCAGCTTGTCGGGTTTTTGCCGTCATTGAATTAGAGAAGACAAGACCAGCCGAGAGAGAAAACATCAGCACAGCATTTGTCGAGGAGAGGGTGAGGAGGTAAAGTGGCGAAGGGATAATGAGCCGCATTTGAGCCCTAATTTTCACTAATGTCATGACAAAAATAGCTATTTGTTGAGCCCATTGGAGATGCTCTAAGATATGACTATGAAGTACTAAGAAGGAAAAACAGTCAAATCTTAAAGAGGATAAAAACCCCACAAGTAGCGCATAAGACCTTAATATTCAGAGATAGAAATGGTAAATTGGAGAGGCAAGGAGAAATCCAATGCTACATTACTCGCTTCTCGACAATTCCAAAGTTCATGTCCCATCCTTACCTTATTCGAAGTCAGAACAATAATCGATTTCATTCCGAAAGTGTTATTGATTCACTAACCTCTAATTCATGTATTTTTAAAATTTCTTTAATCTTTTTATTCAAATTTTGTGAGGCATATTTTGGCTGGTAAAATTGTGAGGTTCAATAGTGATGATCTTCGGTAGTAAGGGTAGTTAATCTTGATTTTCAAAAACTCAACTCAGAATATATCTAGACTTATTCTGTCTGAATTTATTATTTGTGGCGGACCCGCACTTGGCAAAGGATTTAGACTAAACCAAATTTAATAGAAAATTATTACTTATGAAGCCAAAAAAAAATGGTTTTATATATTAAGTCAAACAAGTTTTTGGCATAACTGTTGGGGATTGAATGATCTTTGGTGGTAGAGCTAAGAATCAGTTATTTTGGTCTATAGTTAGAATTAGTTTCATTCAACAAGTTTAAGAAGATCAATACGGATTGAAATGAAAGTAAAGTTTAAAGATCACTATTTCACTAAAGAGAAAATTGCTATTTAGACATTTTTCTTTATCTTTTATAAAAAAATTCAAAAATAGTTTTAACCGGCAAAGAGTCGACTTTAGCTACCGATCTTTTAAGTGAAGCATACGTTTACACATATTTACATCATTATTCACTTGATCTCGCAGATTTCATTTTAGGAATTTATCTATGTTAACTGAAGTACATCACTACCACTCGGACACCGATCAGAGACACTGAGAAATCCAAGAACAAGAAGTAAGAATCAAGCAATATGGCAGAGCAACAAGAAACACATCGTAACATCCAGCCTTCTGGGTAATCGAGAGACCTGTGAGGCAAAAGAGAAGTGAAGATTGAGACTGGAAGCACGAGATGAATATCACGTGAGGTAGCCCAGCCATAGATTCCAACAACTTTGAGTTGAAGCCAACTCTTATCACAATGGTGCAGCAACATTAGTATACTGGTCATCCCAATGAACACCCCAATGAGCATATGGGTAGATTTATGAGAATGGCCAACACAAAGAAACTGAATAGGGTGAGACTTGAAGTGATAAAGCTTCAGCTCTTTCCATTTTCATTGAGAGATGTGGTAGCAACTTGGCCTGAAATAAACCTATCGGATCAACAATCGATAAGCTGGTGGAGGCATACATGAGTAGATTTTTCCCTCATGCTCTCACTTCAGAGAGAAGATGAGAGATTATTGTTTTCAAGCAAGGAGAAGATGAAAGGATTTACAATGCATGGGAAAGATATAAGAGGTTGTTGAAGAGATGCCCAATGCATGGCATTGATTTGACTACACAGATGGACATCTTTTACCATGCCATGACTTACACCTCCAAGGGGATCATAGATGCAGCCTATTGTGGAGCATTCAAGAGAAAGAGTGTTGAAAAGGCAAACCAGCTTATTGAAGATTTGGCCAAATGTAACTATAGAGCTCCATTTGAGACTTGAAGGAGCAACAGCAGACTGAGAGGAGGTGGTGTAATAGAGCTAAATAGGATGATTGCTATAGAGGCAAAGCTTGATGCATTGATGAGCAAGTTTGGAAACGAGGATAGAAGAACGATTCAACAAGATGAAGGGAATGTGCGGGAAGGAAATGAGTAGAGGAGGACACACGAGACTTGCTCATGAGGGTCCCTATCAGGAGGAGGTCTAATTTGTGGAGGAAACATAAGTAATTTTAAACCTAACACCAACCTTCTAACCCACCACACACCAACACCGAGGAAACCATGAGAATTTCATGGAGGCGGAGCATACCAAGGCCAAAGACCTTTATAACCATCATTGGGCAAAGATACCCACGCGGGGTTCCATGACAAGAGTGTGATGCCAGAGAGCTGAGAATCAGGGCTAAAGGAGGTCATAGTCTTTTTGTAGCTGCATGTCAGCTTTATCGAGAAAACAAAAAGATCATTAACATCTACGAACAATGGCTTTGTCGAACTAGTAGGACTAAGGCAAACACACCAGAGCCAAAATAATACACATGCATCTCTAAAAATCTGGTAGATATAAGTAGGGCAGCTAGCCCTGTAATGCAGAACTGCCCAAGGATGCCTTCCTATGATACCAAGAAGAACTTGTCAGATGGCGCTGATCGTAAGTAGTGGCAGAGTTTGAAAACAGAAATGCAGATGAAAAAAGGTAGACTGAGGAAGAAAAGCAAGTAGAAATTGAAGAAGAAATCAAACTGGGCAGTTTAGAAAAGACTGAAGAAAGCAAAAGGAAAAAGGTGCAGCAAGAACAGTCAGTAGAGGAAAGAAACTTTGAACAAGAAAGAAGAGGTGCAAGGATATATGCCCTCTATTCCATTTCCTCAGAGGCAACAAAGAGCAAGGATGGAAGAGAAATTTTATATATTCTTGGGCATGTTCAAGAAGATAGAGATAAACATACCTTTTATTGAGGCATTAACTCAGATGCCTAATTATGAAAAATTTTTGAGGGATATTCTGAGTAAGAAGAGGAGATTTACTGAAAAGGGAGTGGTGACTTGATAGCCACTTGTAGTGTAGTAATTCAGAAAAGTTTACCTTTGAAGATGCACGATACTGGTAGCTTCACCATCCCTTGCACCCTAGGGAATTTTGAATTTATGAAGCCTTTATGTGATTCAGGGCAAGCATCAACTTGATGCCACTATCTATAGTGAAGAGATTGAGTTTGGGGGAGTTTTCTTCTACAACTATGACCCCGCAGATGGAAGATAGGACTATGGCTTAGCCAGAGGGAGTCCTTGAAGATGTAGTCATCAAGGTGGGAAAATTCATTTTCCCTATGGACGTTGTGGTCATGGGCATGGAAGAAGACACACAAATCCCACTGCTACTTGGGAGGCCTTTCCTAGCCACAAGAGCTGCCTTGATAGATGTTAAGAAGGGAGAATTCACTCTTAGAGTGGAAGATGAAGCAGTACATTTCAATTGAATCAAAGCCTAAAACAATTTGATTGTGACAATGTTGAAAGTATGATTGTAGAACAATTTATTCCCATAAGTCCTGAACTGATCAATGATTGTAAAAAAATGTGACCAAAGAATGAGAATGAGATTTAATTTCCGCATATCAGGCTCGCGATTTCACACATCTAAATTCCGGGGCTAAATTGGTAAACAATACTCAATCTAATGTAAATCAAGGCACAAAAGTCAAGAAGCATCGAGGAGAAAGACAAGAAGTGGAGTGGTTCTGCTGGCTAATTCTAAGGAATTACCAAACATTTGAAATATGCCTTCTGGAAGCTAAAGAGAACAACTTGTAATCATAGTACCACTGATAGTAGAAAATGAGCATAAACTAACGTAATCCTCAAGAAATATAATTAAGCACGTTGGTCAAGAGAAGATTTGAAAGGGATCATTTTCAATTTGTATGCATAAAATTCTCCTAGAGGAGAATGCAAAACATCAATCGAACATCGAGAAGACCGGAACCTGACGAGAAGTTGCTCGAAATGAGGTATTAAATGTCAATGCAGTGGTTTATCTATGCAACTGGGACACTGGGTGGAGCCTACCATGTGGTTCCCAAAAATTATGGATTCACAATCATCATAAATGAGAAAAATGAACTGATTCCAATAGGAACTGTGACAGGCTGGAGGGTGTGTATTAATTACATAAAACTAAACACAACAAATCGTAAAGGATCACTATCATTTCACTTTATTGACTAATATTGGATTGTGCTTTGCTAGACACCCTTACTTATATTTTCTTGATGGATATTCAGGATATAATCAAATTTCCATAGCTCCTGAGGACCAAGAGAAGACTACTTTTACATGTCCCTATGAAACCTTTGCTTTTAGAAGGAATCAGAATAGATTATGTAATGCCCCGCCACCTCCAAAGGTGTATACGTCCATGTTTTCGCATTGTGAGGAGGCTATGGAGATTTTTTGATGACTTCATGGATCCAAGTGAGCATTGTCAAAATTGAGATCACACTTTAGGTGCCAAGACAAGAATTTAGCTCCGAATTGGGAAAAATGTCATTTCATGATAAAAGAATAAATTGTTTTAGGGCATAAAATTTTTGCAACTGGGCTAGAAGTTGACCAAGCTAAGGTGTTCGTCATAAAAACTCTACTGCCACCTACAACAGTAAAAGGGATAAGAGGTTTCCTAGGACATCATGGATTTTACAGAAGATTTATGAAGGACTTCTCAAAAATTTCCAAACCATTATGCAGACTGTTGGAAAAGGATGCAAAGTTTGACTTTGATGAATCATACAGGTTTGCATTTGAAGAAATTAAATCCAGATTGGTTATAGCTCTAATCATGGAAACACCAGACTAGAACAAAGAATTTGAAATCATGTGTGATGCCAGTTGACTACAATGAGCAATCGACAAAGAACACTTTTTTAGAGCAATATACTCATGCTAGCAAAACCTTCAATGAGGCATAAGTAACTATTCAACTACAAAAAAGGAGATGCTAGAGCGATGGCATTTGCTTCGTGAAAAATTCTGTAATTCATATTTTAGGGTCCCATGTCATCATACATACTAATCATGCAACAATTGCTACCACGACAAAGAAAGATGCCAAACCAAGACTGATAAGGTGGGTACTATTACTGCAAGAATTTGATTTAGAAATCAAGGACAAGAAGGGAAGGACAATGTGATAGCTTATCACTTCTTGTTTAAGAATGGAAAACTCATCAAGAGGGAAAAAGGACGTAAATGTAAGAAATTTCTCAAATGAGCAACTTTTTAGGTGTTTCAAATTCCAATTACCTCGTATAGTCGATATTGTTAATTATTTAGCTTGTGGAATTATGCTAATGATTTCAATAATAAGAGGAAAAGAAACAGAACTTATTCCAGAGTATATATATAGGATGACCCATTGTTGTTTAGAAGATGGGCAGATCAAATCATCAGAAGATGTGTGTAAGAAGATGAGCAAGGTGAAATAATTGACAAATGTCATGCATCACCATATGGAGGACACTTTGTAGGAGAGAGAACGTCTTAGAAAGTTCTCCAATCAGGTTTTTACTGGCCTACTATATTCAGAGACTGTGCTGAATGGGTTAAACATTGTGATAAATGTCAAAAAATGGGCAATATAAACAAAAGAAATGAGATGCCCCTACAGAGAATCCTAGTGGTGCATTTTATGTACTGGGATAGATTTTATGGGACCTTGCAATCAATACATTCTTCTAAATAGACTATGTATCCAACTGGAAGCAAGCTTATACAAGGTCTAAGGAATGATGCCAACACTGTAGTGTGGTTTATGCAAAGAAATATCTTGAGCAATTTGGGAGCCCTGGGCACAATCATCGCGGATAGGGAAGCCACCTTGGTAAAACAAGCTATTTTGCAAACTCATGATCGATATGTAAATCAAGATAGTATAGATTACGACACCAATTAAATGGACAAGAAGAAATATCCAACAGTGGGAAAGAACATATTGAAAGACAAGATGCACCAAGAAGAAAGACTGTCACTGCTTATGCACCGGCTTACGTAACAGCTTATAAATCTCCTATTGATCGTCTCCATACATGATAAGATTTGGAAAAACTCATACTCTCTTAAGCTTGAATATAAAGCTATGTGAGCCATCAATAAATTGAATCAGATTTCAAAGTTGTTAAATATAAGACTACCAAATGAATGACCGGAAGAGCCGAAATGAAGCCTATGATAATGCTAGAATCTACAAAGATAAGACTAAAAAGTGGCATGATCAAAAGATTCTGAGGAAAGAGTTCAAAGATAAGACTACAGATATTTTTTTCAATGTTGATAGATTTATATTCACGAGCATGAACTGAAATTGCAGAAATAAAATGTTGAAAATAAGTAAAAATTTTCTACTTGAAAGAAGAAAACTCCTTCTCAATGTCGCGACATCGACAACAATGTCATAACACCGGTTCCGACAATTTCCCCAATGTCATGACATCAACATGTAAATGTCGTGACATCGCATTTATTGAAGAGCAACACCAAGACTAACCTTGAAGAAATGTCGTGACATCGTCGCGACATTAAGTCAATGCCGTGAAATCTAAAAAAGCCAACTTGAAAACCTAAGCAATGTTGCGACAAAGCAATCTCAATGTCGCGACATCAGGTTAATGTCGCAACATAGCAATTTCAATGTTGTGACATTAGTTGAGGTCAATTAGAAAATCTGAGTGATGTTGCAACATCACCACGACATCATCGTGACATCAAGTCAATGTCGCGACATCAGAACTCCAATGTCACAACATTACAGTTAGGGCAACCCACCTATAAAAGGAACACTTCGAGAAATTTTCATTCTCAAACCTAATCTCTCAAACTTTCGAACCCTAACCTTCTCAAAATCTCACAAAAAGCCAAACCATGTTGAATCCTAACTCTCCAACCCTAGACTAAGTGATAGAAAATGTGGTGGAGGAAGTTCTGAGAGAAAGCGGTAGAAGAAGAGAGCAAGAAACTTTACCAGAAGTGGCTCTTGAGGAGATAAGAGGCAGCGGTGGAAGTTAAGGAGAATGTGGTCTTCTACTTCAACAAGGGAGCGTATCGCTCCTGCCATTTAACCAAGAAGGGCTTTGTGGAGGAAAGAGGATTCAAGCTGTTGGTGTCACCATTCAAAGAAGAAATTGAATGACAAGGCTGGGAGAAGGTGAGCTAGCATAGGAGCCAGGGAGGTGGCTTCCTGCCAAAGAATTCTATGCCAATGTGGGTGAGCAGAACCCGACAAGTAGCTATGTCAGGAGGTGGATCCCTTGGGGAGCAGTGGCCATCTCCCAACCTAGAGCCTGAGACCAGCACAGTGAGTTAGACATACCAGCTCTCTGGGGAGAGCCCGAGGTTCGAAGGAGATAGTTAAAGAATGACTAATGGCCAGGACAATGGCGTAGACTAAACAATATGTAATGCCTACATCAATGCAGGTGGATTTGACCAGTCGACTAAGGTATGGTTCCCATTTCATCAACTCTGTTCTCACCCCTTCAAAGCATGTCTAACCAGGAGATTTAGACCGCGCTATACTCTTGTATGTGTGTATCGGGTCAAGGGTATGATCTATATGTGGGGAAGATAGTGGAACAGTCCATTATGGATTACGCTGAGAACAACTTTTCAGTGGAAACACTCCCACCCCGCCTGCAGTGCTCTTTATGCAATCGAAGGGTGTACATTAAAGGATACAGGAAATACGCCTAAGAGCCTCACTCCTCATGAGTCCTTAAACCCGTATCAGGCAGAAGAGGTGAGAGAGAAAGCAAGAGGAAGAAAGAGAGTGTACTATAGAACTACCAGTGGGAGGCAACCCCGTAACGAGGGAAGAGCCTTAAACCCAAGAAAGTGCAGGGGGTGTTTGAAGATCACTGAGCAACTGCTCTCCCGCAGTCGAAGAAACAAAGCCCTTCAAACGTAGCAGAGAGGAAGAGAAAAGCAAGAGAGCGCACTGGAAGGTTCTCTATAATCATAGAGATGAGAGAAGAAATGAAGAGAAGAGATGAGCAGCTCAAGGAAGAGCTGAGATGGAGGGATGAAAATCACGCTGTAGAAAATAGAACAAGAGAAGAAAACTTAACAGTACTCATCTGATAGAGGGCTGAGGAGTGGGAAGAAGAATTGGCAAGGAGAGATCAAGCCCTAAGGGCAGAGCTGAAAGAAAGGGAGAGGGAATTTGTGAATGATCAGCTAATGAGAGATCAGGAGCTGATCAAAATTATGGAAGTCGGGAAAAAAGATGGAGAAAAATATGCTCCAAAAAGCAAAGGCCTTTGGATATCTATATAAAGAATACCAAAAGGAGATCAAGGCATTCATCCAAAAGAGGGATGAGGAATTGGAGCAATCTCTGAGTTATAGAGATAAAATTTGGACTAATAGCATAGATCGGGTGAATTCCAATCTAATCAAATTGTATCAAGCTCGAGGTGAGTTTGAGCAGTCCCTAAATTTTGTAGGGTAGAGGCAAAATGAGCTCATCAAGAAGACTTAAACATAAGAGCTGTACCACTCGACAAGGAAGGAAGTGGCTTAATTGGAAAACCTAAACCTCAACTCAAACACATTCCCTCTAATGCCGCTTCACAGTTTGAACCTCAACTCCTGACCCTCCAAGTACCAAAGAAGTTAAAAAAAATGAATAATATCTCTCTCTCTCTCTCTATATATATATATATATATATATATATATATCTTCTCTCAGACGCTTCTCTCTCTTGCAATCCATACAATGTAATTTTCTCTTATAAATAAAGACAGCTTTAAATTCTATGTACAAAATTTTTCTTGTATTCTTATTTTCTTTAATTTTACATTTTTGAGATCTATACAAATTTAAACTTGTTTTTGTTTTTGAATAAATGAGAATTTAGTGTGTTGAATGTAAAATATTGTAGATTTGAAATTTTTTGGATGTAGTCAGACATTTTGAAGGGATGTCAGGATTGCTTGTTTGAGGACCTGTAAGAATTTTGTTAAGATGTCGTATTATTGCTATGACCAATTGAACTAGATTGCTTAATCATAATGAACTGTAAAGTTGAACAATAACACAACAATCTGTTTTAAACCAAACAAAGCATAACTCTAAAATGCAAGTGGGCTGAAAAATTGAACTAGATTTTAAGTTGTGATGTCAAGGATAGATAAGCTAAAATTTTAGATTAGAAAAACTGAAATTGAAATCAAAGCTAATATACACACTTAATAAATTTAACAAAGATGTTTTTAAAATGACTAAACTAACACAATGGTTAGAAGTACCTTAAAAACTTATTATGCTTGGGTTAGGAAAAATTTATGGAACTTACCATCAGAAATCTCTAAAGAGTCCTAGAACTTGTTGCATCATTATTCAAGACGAAATCCTAGGCATTACAACTAGTAGAAAATGATTTGTGCCATCCTGGATAGTTTGGGACTTTCAAAAGCCTAATCTTTATATGCAGAGGTATATACCTTAGTACTTATTTTGAGCCTAAGTCCAATTTTATGTCAGCATGGTAGCCCTAAAAGCATGTAATTTGTACTGCCATGAAACAATTTTCTATATTTGACTTTATACATGTGTTGTATAATTCTAGTAACATCATAAAATCCCAAGTTTATTAATGTAACTATAATCTTAGTATATACGCTTATATATGAGATGATCAAGAGATAATAAACTAAATTGTCCGCACAAATCAAAGTAGGATCTTTGATCTATAATACTACTAGTACGGTCCACTAAACATTAAGAACAAAAACACTGATTTGGATTACTGATGTAGTAACATTAAATGGAGGTGCTTTATGTAACTGATTACACAGACAGATCAGACATAGATTAAACCCAAATGTTATACCATTATTAAGAGTTTAAATCAAGGCCACACGATCATACGTAGACGATCTTAATCCCGAGTAAACTACGGACTGCTCATTTCCAATAGTGGCCTTGATTCATAGACACAGATGTTCTACATGCTCAATACTTACGTCTCGAGGGCCCATCAGTCAGGTATCAACACCCCCTCTACAAAGGATGGAATCAAACCTCTTCGAGGGAAGCCGATTATCGGGGTTCCTTGTCAATTTAATCAGCTGAGTGCTCTAATTTATAATGTGTTTATAAATTAACTGCTCACTAATTAATGGAACTTAAGGATAAAGATATCACTAGAGGGGTAAAACGGTAATTTCACCTAAATTTCCAATGACACCACTTTATGATCAACTGCACGTAACGATTATATCAATTGACCGCTGAGTATCACTACGTAAATTATTATGTAATTACAATAGTTCAGCCGCATTTTTGGGTGGAATAATATCAACCATTAAATTAGATTAATCGATTAAAGATTTTAATTAATTATCAAATTTATCAGAGCTTGAATTACAGTCCATAGGTCCCTAGGCCTCGTAAAACACTGCATGATTAAATTAATAAAGAAACTTCTTGGAGGCATAGTTGTAAAGCAAATTGTTTCCAGTTAAATTATGTAGTAATTATTGATAATTAAAATGCTAATTTAATTAATTATTGAATTAATTAATTAATAGTAATTACTATATGGATGAAACGGTTAATGAGAAATAATAACATTAATTAATTATTGAATTAATTAATTAATTAATAGTAATTACTATATGGATGAAACGGCACTTTGAGAAATTAATCCTATTTATTTTTGTCACTTAATTTGAATTAATTTAATTCAATATTTAAATATGCCACTTGATCCAATGGTTTATCAATTCAAGGCATATTATAACAGAGGCAAACCCTAGAACAAAGTAATAAAAATTAGAGAAAAAATGAGAGGCGAGCTTTCACTTTTTTCATTCCATCTAACCCTTTGATCTCATGTGTCGAGAATATCAAAAGTTCTAAAACAAAAACCTTAAAGAATCCGTACGCCCACACTGACCTTTGTAGTGAAGAGGAACTAATTTTGGAAGATCGTGGAAAACATGGAGAGAAAGGATCTTGAGTTGTCAACCCTACTTGCTACAAAATCTCTTAATTTGATTGATATTCTTCTTTATTGTTTGTTGATTAGTATGTATGTACTATAGGATCGTAAAGAGTTTACACTTTAAAATTTACTGACTAAAATCTTCCAATGTAAACTTTGTTTTGAACTTGAAAATCTTTCATTTTCATCATCGAGCCACAAAGAATAACCTAAACCTTCCCTTAAATCTCATAGTAAAGAACTCTTAATTTACCCAAAATCGCAGACGTAGTTAAAGAAATGATCAAGAGGATAAGTTTGGGGGAGTACAAATTTGAATTGAAATGAAGGAGGAGAATTAAGGATGAGAAAGGAAAACAATTGAGAAAAGTTGTACTAAAGAAGTGCACAACAAGAAATTGAGAAGCTAAAAAATGATGATAGTTTTAAAAGAGGAGCGAGTTTTGCCTTATAGCTTGCTTACCTTGAGAAATTAAGTCCTTAGGGTTATTTTACACCTAAGACTTAACGCCAACTCAGACAGAAAGGCTCACCCAAAGCTTGTTAAGGGGTAGTAGAAAGCTTAAAAAGGTAAAACATTGCACCACTCCAAACCTGAAACAAAAATTAACAGAAAAGATCTTCTAGAGCAGAATTGAAAATAGCAGTGGAAAAGAAAAAGGCACAAAGGAGAAAATGAAGAAAATGCACTGTGCCGTTTATTTGCGGTTTCGAAAAGCCATTTTAGCATAAAAATAGGATGAGCAGTGAAGGCAAAATGTTGAGAAAATGTATGCAGCATGGGTAAACTTAAGCCTAAAAAGTCCAATTATCTACTAAAGTGCCATAGCCATACACATGTGTTCTCAAAATACCTCTATTCGATTCCGGTACAGTTATGCTTACATTAGTGGAGAATAATATGACCAGCAAGCCTATGGGATCTAAGTTACTCTAAAAGGATATCTTTCTGCATAGTAACTCTCATAAGGCTACCTAATTTGCAAATTAGTCATGAAGGGAAGACCAACACACACTCACAGAGTAAAGAACTGTATATGTTTATTAACTATGAATTACATGCTGTATTGAATGATCTAAATTGAAAATTTTTAGGATTATAAAAATAAAGCTTAATTAGAATTGATGTCACAACTGAAATACTACTAAAGCCTAAATGCTGATCTGATTGAAAAGATGATTAAAGTGAAAATGTCTCTAAAATAAATTTTATTGTTCGAGGACAAATAAATAGCCTTTCTTTTCGAAGATAAAGAAAACTTTAAGTTCGAGTGAAATACTAGCTTTAAAACTCATATATTTTTAAGCCTATTTTTCAAGTATAATTCAGGCTTAAAAGTTCAGTTTAATGTAACATTTTGGAGCTTTCACCCAGATTTATATAAAAAAAAGGGCCAATGTCGCGACATAGCCGCGACATCAACTGAAGAGGAAAAGGAAAAGATATTCCAATGTCGCGACATCATCACGACATTGTCGTGACATCACAATCCAATGTTGAGACATCAAAAGCAACGTCATAAATAACCATCAGACATCTAATGTCATGACATTGACAAGACATGGCTACGAATATCATCGCATGGAACAATTAATATGTTTAACGCTATGACATCACAACTCAATGTCATACATCAACAAGGATTGTCATGGTATTATCCATCAAAGATGATACGCGCAAATATCGTAATGCCTCAACCAACAAGATCGTCGAACACCGTCGTCAGGACGCCCCAAATTTACAGACCCGAAGTGGGTGTCGTCGGCACACGCTCACGACCGACCTTTAACCTTTTCTTTCATGTAGTTGACACCTATCCCTGTTTTCTCATTCATATGAACAATTTCTGTAATAACAAAAATTCTTTTTACATTTATATTATACATTGAATTTGATCATAAATGCAAGATTCATTGTTTCCCATACACATACTGTAGTCCATTTACTTGTACTATTACTTCATTCACTATTACAAACTATAATAATATAAAACTGTGAGATTACTTAACAAAGGCTATGAGCACCTATCTCCTCGAGACGCCCGCGCCGCCGACACAACGTCTCTGGTCTTCATCCTTGTCTTCTCACAGACCTACACCTGACAGAACCCGTGCTGTTTTACGCTTTAGCTGAAAATAAGTACCTTAGATGAAACCACCACAGCTCCACAAGCTTATACATGCATTCATATATCTACGCATATTCATAACTTTTATTACTTATCATCTTTATACGCTTATTGCATGTCAATCTCTTTCGTACATGTTCTATGCCTGCATATCTTTTATCTATACTTTACTCGTATTCTGCTTTCTATACTTTACATATTCCATATTCATTCTATAACTTATTTTTCTACAGTCGACATATCTTTTTTATCTATACTTTCATATCATCTTATACTATCATGTACTTTTATCTACATTCTTATACTTTTCATATACGGTACTTTTGTATGCTTTAATCTAGTACTTTTCATGCACTGTACTTTCATATGTCTTTTACCTGTTCTAGTCTTTTTCATCTTTCAGTTCTATGTCTTATTACATTTTATGTACTATTCCATATATCATTTCTTATACAGTGTACATATCATATCTTATTTCATGTAGTGGCTACGCCCATGTTATATTATTCCTTTCATTTTCATACTGTACTATCGTATACTTTCATATTATATTCTTATCTTGTACTTTTTATATACTCACATACTATATTATTCATATACTTCATATACATTTATGTACGTTTCTATTCTATCATATACTTTATGCTTTCAGATACTTTTTTTACATTTTTCTTGTATTGGTTTAAAGCTAATACTTCATATTATATCTTTATTTTCTCGGGGATACGTGAATTTCTATCTCATCTTTCCTATTCCTATAGAGTATAAGACTTATACTTTTACTATCATATCATATACTATCATATGTTTTCATATATGTTTTCATGTGTTTTCATATACTATACTTTTCATATACCTTTCTATTTTCTCTACTTTCTGCACTATACTTGTTCATATCCTTTTCGTGTACTACACTTTGTAATTTCTATATACTGTATTCATGTACTATTTTCATATACCTATATTCATGTACTGTTCATTTCATATACTGTTTTACTGTTATACTTTTCATATGATAGTCATATACTGTGTTTTTCATCTTATACTGTCGTATTGTACTTCCCTATATTTTCATCTTGTACTTCTCATATACTATACTTTCCTATGATTTTCATATACTCGTGGCTTTCATATAATCGTATTTCTACATAATCGTACTTCTACATGTAATCAGACACATACTTTTATACTTTATCTATCATATACATTTCATATCATTGATACTTTATTTTATACTAGATACTTGTCATATACTTTCCTTTCTCATATAATCGTACTTGTTCATACTCTTCTTCTTGTACTTTGTACTTTGTACTTTCCATATACTGTCATATACCGTTCTTTATTCTTTTCATATACTTTCTTATACTATGTACTTTTAACTATATACTATCATCGTGATGCTAAAATAAGGATGCTTCATATCATATATATTATAATGTATTTCATTCAGATATACTCATATATACTTTTATCTTCATATAATGTACTGCCTATATACTTTTCTGGGCGTACTATACTCTTTTCTATCGTCATCTCAGACTTTACTTGTTCCATAATTGTTCATACTTTCATCACATACAAACATGACGCTTTCATATCACAATTCATACATATACTTCCTTTGCGCTTCACGCCCGCATATACCTTGTGGCGGATACTCTGAAATAACCGATGTACCAGAGGTGGTACTATCACCTGCATTTGCATGCTGATCTCTATCCAGATATATACCCGGGTATCACACCGACGGCACAATGGATTACTCATCGGTATGACCTAAACTGCCGCTATAACGATCCAAACGATCTATATCATCGACTCCAAACGCCTCAATATCTCGTAAACTATACGCCGCAGTTAATCACATTCCTATGCGTGATGCCTATCTATCCCTCTACCGCATTCTGGGGCCAGACAATCACGTTGCTGCATTTTATATTAAGAAATATTTCATATTCCCGAATCATTATTCTAAGAATCATACGTATATTTACAACTATATATTCGTAACTTCGCATTTTCTCATATATCTTTTAATCCTTCAATTTCATCAGACTATAATTTTTTACCATACATGTAACTATTTTTCTATCATTTGTACATTTATAGCATGTTTTGTATAATCGTATACTTCCTAATTTCATGTATTTCTATCATATATTTCTTAATCATATTATTCATATCATTTTTCCATTATTTATTTGCGTATTTACTATTCATTATACTATTTATTTATATCGTATTTACTATTTATTGAAC